>SJYG01001082.1:486401-497330 GCA_006410535.1 Litocranius walleri | reverse complement strand
ACTTTATATGCTTATCATAAAGAAAGCCCCTAAAGCTTTGGGCTCTGTATTTCTTCCTGAATATCTGGAAAGATTAATCACAAAGGAAGCCACGATAAGCTTCTGTGCTTGCGTGCACGCTAAGTTGCGTCAGTTGTGTCCGACTCTTTGCAACCTCATGAACTGTAGCCTTCCTTTCCAGAGGAGGAGTACAGGCTCCTCCGTCTGTGGGATCCTCTAGGTGAGGGTAGTGGAGTGGGTTGCCATGCCCTCCTCCAGGGCAGGATAAGCTTAAGATGATGTATATTTAGTATAATTAATTTCATTATTAAGCAATTAAGATAAACTACTTCTCATTACTTAATTTCCGAATACATAATACAGAATAAAATATCATTAAGGTTATGTTTTATGAAGTAAGGCATATGGTAAAAGACCTATTACTCCTTCAGCAAATAAATGTTTTAGGGAAATTGAATTCTGATGTTTGACTTTGTGCTGCTCAGTCATGTCAACTCTTTGCAACCTGTAGACTGTAATTCACCAGGGATTTTCCAGGCAAGAATACTGGAGTGAGTTTCCATTTCCTTCTCCACCACTTCCCCACCTAGTGATCCAGCCCATGTCTCTTGCATCTCCTGCATTGATAGGTGAATTCTTTACCAGTATTGCCACCTGAGAAGCCTGATGTTTAACTTTGAGGATTCACTAATAAGAAGCTTGTATAAAAATCAGAAACCATATCATTGTCATCATGATCAAGATTTTATGCATTTAATGAAAAAGAAAGCTATGTTCTGTTAGAAACTAATCAGATAGTTAGCATATTGTTAGCATATTGTTTTATTTTCATAGTAGCAAGTAAAAATATTAAGTGTTTTATATAATAAGTAAATGAGGTCAACTAATTTTTACATAAATATTTCAGAAAGAGTTAATAACTAACTTATTGAAAAGTAAACACTAAATCTAAAGTTTGAAAGAAATCATAATTTTTATCCATAGGATATAGCCACCATATTTTTAAAAATATGTAATTTCATTTAACAGAATCATTGTCATCTATATTGCTTTTATTGTTCAAAAGAGTTGTTTAGCTTACAGCTTGCCCTGTAGGTTTGTATTAAGAAGAACTAAGGGAAAATGCTTCTGCTGAGATTTATTTATTTATTTATTTATTTTAATTAGAGGCCAATTACTTTACAATATTGTATTGCTTTTGCCCTACATCAACGTGAATCCAGCACAGGTGTACACGTGTTCCCAATCCTGAACCCTCCTCCCTCCTCCCTCCCCGTACCATCCCTCTGGGTCATCTCAGTGCACCAGCCCCAAGCATCCTGTATCCTGCATCGAACCTAGACTGGCAATTCATTTCTTATGATATTATACATGTTTCAATGCCATTCTCCCAAATCATCCCACCCTCTCCCAGAGTCCAAAAGATTGTTCTATACATCTGTGTCTCTTTTGCTGTCTCACATACAGGGTTATCGTTACCATTTTTCTAAATTCCATATATATGTGTTAGTATACTGTATTGGTGTTTTTTTTTCTGGCTTACTTCACTCTGCATAATAGGCTCCAGTTTCATCCACCTCATTAGAACTGATTCAAATGTATTCTTTTTAAAGGCTGAGTAATACTCCATTGTGTATATGTACCACAGCGTTCTTATCCATTCATCTTCTGATGGACACCTAGGTCACTTCCATGTCCTGGCTATTATAAACAGTGCTGTGATGAACATTGGGGTACAGGTGTCTCTTTCAATTCCGGTTTCCTCAGTATGTATGCTCAGCAGTGGGATTGCTGGGCCATCAGGCAGTTCTATTTCCAGTTTTTTAAGGAATCTCCACACTGTTCTCTATAGTGGCTGTACCAGTTTGCATTCCCACCAACAGTGAAAGAGGGTTCCCTTTTCTCCACACCCTCTCCAGCATTTATTGCTTGTAGACTTTTGGATTGCAGCCATTCTGACTGGTGTGAAATGGTACCTCATTGTGGTTTTGATTTGCATTTCTCTGATAATGAGTGATATTGAGCATCTTTTCATGTGTTTGTTAGCCATCTGCATGTCTTCTTTGGAGAAATGTCTATTTAGTTCTTTGGCCCATTTTTTGATTGGGTCATTTATTTTTCTGGAGTTGAGCTGCAAGAGTTGCTTGTATATTTTTGAGATTAATTGTCAGTTGCTTCATTTGCTATTGTTTTCTCCCGTTCTGAAGGCTGTCTTTTCACCTTGCTTATAGTTTCCTTTGTTGTGCAGAAGCTTTTAATTTTAATTAGGTCCCATTTGTTTATTTTTGCTTTTATTTCCAGTATTCTGGGAGGTGGGTCATAAAGGATCCTGCTGTGATGTATGTCGGAGAGTGTTTTGCCTATGTTCTCCTCTAGGAGTTTTGTATATAGATCAATGAAACAAGATAGAAAGCCCAGAGATAAATCCACACACCTATGGACACCTTATCTTCGACAAAGGAGGCAAGAATATACAATGGATTAAAGACAGTCTCTTTAACAAGTGATGCTGGGAAAACTGGTCAACCACTTGTAAAAGAATGAAACTAGAACACTTTCTAACACCATACACAAAAATAAATTTAAAATGGATTAAAAATCTAAACGGAAGACCAGAAACTATAAAACTCCTTGAGATTTTTTTTGTATGGCAAAAAGCACTACAATGTTGTAAAGTAATTAGCCTCCAATTAAAATAAATAAATTATTTTTTTAAAAAAAGCAAAAAAAAAAAAGCATCAACTTTTTGGTGCTCAGCTTTCTTTATGGTCCAACTCTCACATCCATTCATGACTACTGGAAAAACCGAAGCTTTGACTAGACGGACCTTTGTTGGCAAAGTCATGTCTCTGCTGCAACAGGTCAACCTCAGAATCCAGCAGCTAAGCCAACGTGGGTCCAAACGGCCACACAGGAACCCGAGCTGATGGAAGCGATGGAGGTCCCAGAGCCCTGTGACCCTCTCAGCGTGTGGCTCCAGGGCAGGGAAGCGGGCATCTGGAGAATCAGTGCTCACCCTGACCTGGATGATGCACAGTGCTGCTGCCAGCAGCTCACGGGCCAGAACTAGTCACACGGCCCCACCCAGCCGCGTGGGGACAACCAGTATTCCCTGGAACACAATTTGAAGAACATCTGACGTCACAAGACACACAAGTCTTTCCAGTTCAAGGAGGGTGTGAAGAGAGTATTCTTAGGTATAAAGAAGAAAGGCTCTGCTCTTTCTTGTCATTGAGGTGGAAAAGAAAGAGAAAGAGGGGGAGGGGAGGAGTGGGAGGAGAGATGGGACGGGGAAGAGATGGAGGTAGGGTGACGCCTTCATACTTATTCTTCTTTTAAAAAATTGTTTTGGTTATTTGATGTCCCTCAGGATCTCATATGAACTGTAAAATATTTTTCTATTTCTGTAAAAAACACCACCACCATTTGGGGGATTTTGATAGAGACTGCTTTGAATCTGCAGATCTTTCTAGGCAGAATGGACATCTTAACAATACTGAGTCTTCTAACTGATAATGTAGGCTATCTTTCCATTTACACATGTCCTCACTGATTTATTGCAGCAACGTCTTGTAGTTTTCAGTGTACAAACATTTGTCTCCTTGGTGAAGCTTATTCCTAAATTATTTTATTCTTTTCGTACTACTGTAAACGGAATTGTTTCCTTAATTTCCTCTTCAGATCGTTCCTCACTGGTGTGTGTAGAAATGCACCTAGTTTTTGTGCGTGGATTTTGATTTTGCCCGGAGGACTACCAGCATCTTGCTCCTCAGGATATTAGCCATCATCGCGGTGCACGTAGCTTTGAGGGAGGAAGACATCCAGCTGTAAGAGACAGAAAACCAGCCGCAGTGACTTCAGACTGAAGGGGGTTGCTTTCCTCTTGTAGCAAGAATCTTGAGGCAGGCAATCAGGGGACCTGCCACCCGCTTCAGGGAATGGTCAAGAATCCTGGTGCCTTCTGTCTTCCACCTCTGCCTTCCTCACCAAGTGGCTTTTGTCTTCAAGACTGAAAACCGCTGCTGCATAACAGAGAGCCTTCTCTATTAATAGATGTCTCAGCTGCATCACAGGCGGGAGGAAGGGCAAAGAGAAAAACAGTCTCTGAGGGTGTATGCTCCAGGGTACACAGGAGGAACGCTCAACTGCCTTCATTTTAAGAGTCATTTTACACAACCCAGCCATTCCCTGCTACTGAAAGCATAAGCCACTGGCTGTCATTACGTCAATCTGTCCTTGTTAATGAGATAGCATTCATCTCATCATTCTTAATTTTCCATTTATCATTCTTAATTTACCATAAAACTCTATGTCAACTCCCTTCTTAGCAAAACACGTCAGCAACGGAAAATACTGGCATTGGTATAATAGTGTTCCTTAGAAATATCACACATGGTTTACTCTGCATTTCTCTAAGAAGTGCTACATGCTTGCTTCTCCAGAGGGCTGTCACCTCACGCAAGCATCTCAAGGTGGTTCCTGCCACCAGGACTCCACAGTAACGCTAAAGCATCTTCCCAGTGGTGGACCTACAGCCAGGGTTCCCAGGAGATTCCTGGGCATTTTCCCCTCTAGAGAAGAAAGGAAAATGCAAACGTCATTTCTGGCAGAACACCCTGAATCGTGTTATGCGTGTGTGTAGCTGTAAATAGCTTAAGCACATATGCATAGCATATAAGTGGTAGTGTTTTGAATGACAGCCCGCATTTCCAAATGTCCCAATAATACAACTTTCTTTACCTGCTTGACCAGTTAACTTTCTATTTGACTCATAAGCGATGAAGGCACGTTAGTCTCGCCTTCATGAACTTCTGCCTCCACTACAGTGGATGGGGCGTCATCGCAGGACCCTCTGCAGCAGCAAGACTTGGGGAATTATAGGAAAATCCCCTCCTTTGCCATCTGCCCACAAGTTGCCATGGAGACGGTCCACAGTCCTCAGGTCCAGATGCGCTCTTCCTTTCTGAGTCTTGGTGGGGACACTGGAATCTTCCCAGAGTGGCCAGTCTCCCTAGATGCCCCTCCCAGCCTCCTCCTCCAGGCTCTTGCCACCTCGCTGGAAGCTTTTCTGCCAACTTCTCTCCTGAGCCAAGGTAGATCTTTTCCTTGACTGGGGATGGGAAATTCTGTGTTCGCCACGCTTGCTAGCAGTTTTGTCTGTGCCTTAAATCCCTTCACTTGCTCTAGGCTTGGACTTCTAGAAACCAAAGTAAAAATGGCTTGTAAAATGATCTGTGCTGTCAATCCTGACACAACCCTCCCCTTAGACAGTTAATCAAGTGTCAATGGTCACGTTATCTGATTGAGAGTGGGAGAAAGGAAAAAGAGAAATGCAGAGAGGGGAAGATCAGAGATCTTCACGCCCAGAGATATGCCCCTGCTGTATGTCCTGTGTGAATATGTGGGTACACATGTACATATATGTGGACGTGTACAACTGTGTGCCCAAAACGCCCTAGCCAGTGCTAATATTTGCTGCATCAGAAGAACATTTTTAAAACTATAAACTATGTTTCTGTTAATATATCCAACTCAGTGTTATTTGACTCTCACTTTCTCACTGGAAATGGAGAGAATAAAATAGTCCAAAGAATTCTAGGTCTTGCTTTTTCCCTTAAAAAAGTCTTAATTGAGTTGAGGTTTAGATTCTAAGTGTAAAGATACATCCAAAAAATAAACAGGAAATTACAACCATTCAACATGTACAGAAGCTGTAATTCAAACAACATATGGTAATGTTGAGCAGGGAGACTCGTAATAATTAACATTTGTAAATTGCTTTCCATTTACTTGCATGTATAATTTAATTTGATGCTTGCAATCGCCCTGAAAAGTATGTTGTGATTATTACCTCTGTTTCACAGATGAGGGGGAAAAATAGGACACCATGATGAAGAAATTTCTCCAAATTCACACCATTAGTCAGCAGGAGTGATTCACATGAAAAGTTTGCCCATGTTACAGATTCCAAAACAAAGTGAAAGATGAAGATGATAGAAACGGGTATTATATGCAGGTGTGTCTTTAAGTGAACGCCTCGTGTAAACCTCTATATTGGTGAGCTGAATTGTGTAACGTGCTATGTGTGCTAAGTTGCTCTGGTCATGTGCAGTTCTTTGCAACCCCACGGACGTAGCCCACCAGGCTCCTCTGTCCATGGAACTTTCCAGCAAGAATACTGCAGTGGATTGCCATTTCCTTCTCCAGGGCGTCTTCCCGACCCAGGGATTGAACCTGCGTCTTCTGCTTTGACAGGCAAGTTTAACCACCTGCACCACCTGGGAAGCCGTCATTGAGTTGTACAATACCAGGGCTTTAAATCCAACCTAATCAGGACCTTCACCTTCTCTTTTCACCTTCATGCATTGGAGAAGGAAATGGCAACCCACTCCAGTGTTCTTGCCTGGAGAATCCCAGGGATGGGGCAGCCTGGTGGGCTGCCGTCTATGGGGTCGCACAGAGTCAGACACGACTGAAGGGACGTAGCAGCAGCAGCAGCAGCAGCAATCGGGATCTTTGGAGGTAAGTCCTGGGGACTGGTGTTTTTGGAAGTTCCCTAGGTGGTTCTTCAATCAGCAGCCAGGACCAAGAATCACTAGTTTTTGTTTGTTTGTTTTTGCTGTTGCTGTTGTTTGTTACGCAAACGAAGGGTACATTGAGAGACAGAGGGAGAGAGAGGCAACAGTGTCAGAGCCAAGAGAAGGGGGAGAGTGGAGGGACTGGGTGTTTAGGGCCTCCCCAGGGTGGGGAGGCTGTGGAACTGCTTGATAAAACATGCTTTGAATAACTGTGCAAGGTCACAGAGCTTCACTAGTATCGGATGTAATGAAAGATCAGTTTCGTTACTTACTTTCCAGGAAGATTTTCATTTACACCTGAATTTACAATAAACATGCTCAAAAAAATTTAAACACTTTAAATGGTTTCCCAGCCCTCTGGAATCTCTGTTGCTCGAAAAGTATAAAAGTGGCAGAGCAGTTCTCAGTGTTTGAGACAACTAGAGTAAGAAGCTATTTACTTGCCACAGAAATTGATAAAGTTGAACCAAATAAAAGTGGTTCTGAACGTTTCCTAAACAACATGAAAAATGGACCTTTGATCATCACTAGTGCCAAGCATCGTTGGATTGGTCTCCTAAGCAGGTGAGCAGAACCCCACGCACAGAGATCACAGTTCTCCGCTTCCTGACCACACTCGGTGTTACTGAACTTTTCATTTTGGCCAGTTTGGTGAAGTGAGCAAAGAAGAAATGAAGACAAGGAAATATGTACAAGAATAAAAGGCAGACTGTTCATTCACAGGAGGATAGATAAAGAAGCTACGGGTGCAATAATTGATGGGCTGCACACAGCACTTAACATATTAATCGCATCTACAATCTCAGTAAATTAAAATTTCAGACCTGATACCGGCCTGCCTCTTGGGAAACCTGTATGCAGGTCAGGAAGCAGCAGTTAGAACTGGACCTGGAACAACAGACTGGTTCCAAATAGGAAAAGGAGTATGTCACGGCTGTTTAGTGTCACCCTGCTTATTTAACTTATATGCAGAGTACATCATGAGAAACGCTGGGCTGGAAGAAGCACAGCTGGAATCAAGATTGCCGGGAAAAATATCAATAACCTCAGATATGCAGATGACACCACTCCTATGGCAGAAACTGAAGAGGAACTACAAAGTCTCTTGATGAAAGTGAAAGAGGAGAGTGAAAAAGTTGGCTTAAAGCTCAACATTTAGAAAACTAAGATCATGGCATCCGGTCCCATCACTTCATGGGAAATAGATGGGGAAACAGTGTCAGACTTTATTTTGGGGGGCTCCAAAATCACTGCAGATGGTGATGGCAACCATGAAATTAAAAGACGCTTACTCCTTGGAAGGAAAGTTATGACCAACCTAGACAGCATGTTCAAAAGCAGAGACATTACTTTGCCAAGAAAAGTCCGTGTAGTCAAGGCTATGGTTTTTCCTGTGGTCATGTATGGATGTGAGAGTTGGACTGTGTAGAAGGCTGAGTGCTGAAGAATTGATGCTTTTGAACTGTGGTGTTGGAGAAGACTCTTGAGAGTCCCTTGGACTGTAAGGAGATCCAACCAGTCCATTCTGAAGGAGATCAGCCCTAGGATTTCTTTGGAAGGAATGATGCTGAAGCTGAAACTCCAGTACTTTGGCCACCTCATGAGAAGAGTTGACTCATTGGAAAAGACTCTGATGCTGGGAGGGATTGGGGGCAGGAGGAGAAGGGGACGACAGAGGATGAGGTGGCTGGATGGCATCAGGGACTCGATGGACGTGTGTTTGAGTGAACTCCGGGAGCTGGTGATGGACAGGGAGGCCTGGCGTGCTGCGCGGTTCATGGGTTCGTGAAGAGTCGGACACGGCTGAGCGACTGAGCTGAACTGAGTACTGAGCCACAAGCAAGCTGCACAAGGACACAGACAGTATGATGCCATTTTTAAAAAAGTTTTAAAATATGCAAAACACAATGTATTTGTGAACCAATACATATGAATTAAAGATACAAAATCAGGCATGGGAAAATACACACCGACTTCTGGTGTTTCCTAAGGCAGAGGAAAAAGCCTGAGAGTGGACATAAACAGTTTTTGAAACATCTTATTCCCTGACACTATTACAGAAGTCAAGTATATGAAGCAGATGTAAAAACACTAGCAAACAGGTTTCTTTTATTACTTTTAAAATAGTTTTGTTCATTTATTTTTGCTTTTATTTCTGTGCTGGCCTTCATTGCCGCGTGGGCTTTTCTCTAGTTGTGGCGGCAGGGCTGCTCTCGCTCGGCGGCCTCTCCTGCTGCGGCGCCCAGGCGCCAGGGCTCGTGGCCTTCGTAGCCGCAGTTCTGGGGCTCTAGAGCACAGGCTCAGTACTTGAGGCGCAGGGGCTTAGTTGCTCCGAGGGATGTGGAATCTTCTAAGATCAGGGCTCGAATCCGTGTCTCCTGTGTCGGCAGGAGGATTCTTGACCACCGAGCCACCAGGGAAGCCCAAGTCTTTCTTTTAGAAATAAGACAGAATGGCCATGATCCTCATAATACGAGGGGAGAACAGGTCAGGCTGCAGTGGGTGACCTGGTTCTTTCCGTGAAGTGGGCTTCGAGTTATTCTACTGAGAGAAGGGGCTGGGGGCGAGCTGAAGGCTCCAGGAGAGTGAAAACACGAACACCCGAGGCTTGCAGGGAACTGACTGGGGGTGAAATGAAAGGTTACAGATGCTGGAAGCTCTTGGCCTGCACAGCAGTGCTGGGTGTGCAAGCAGGCTCCAGCCCTCAGCTCACTCCAGTGGGCTCAGCAACACGGGATTCAGAAGAAAAGAATGAAGGTGGAGTCAGCACAGCGGAGGAGGGCTCCGGAGGGAAGGTGAAGGACGTGCTAGTATTACTCAGATTCGCCTGGCAGTTGTGGAACAAGGATGGCAGGGGTCTCAGGAGGACACGGTCACCTAACCAAATGCACTGGCCCGGTCAGCCTTTCCCAAACGTGCTTTCTAGGACACTGGGCCTTTAAAGTGAAGTGAAGTCGCTCAGTTGTGTCCGACTCTTTGCAACCCCATGGACAGTAGCCCGCCAGGCTCCTCTGTCCATTGGGGATTCTCCAGGCAAGAATACTGGAGTGGGTTGCCATTTCCTTCTCCAGGAGATCTTCCTGACCCAGGGATCGAACCTGGGTCTCCCACGTTCCAGGCAGACGCTTTAACCTCTGAGCCACCAGGTAAGGTAAAAAAAACAGCTGTCAAATTATTCTGGAAAACCTTGGAGCTTCGCCAAGAATATGAATATAGTAAAGTGTCCACAGGGACTTCCCTGTGATCTGGTGGCTTAGACCTCACCTTCCAGTGCTAGGGGGGTGGGTTCAGCCCCTGGCTGGGGAGCTAGGATTCCATAGGCCTTGCAGCCAAGAAACCAAAACATAAAATGGAAGCAATGTTGTAACAAATTCAGTAAAGGCTTTAAAAGCAGTCCATGTCAAAAAAAGTCTAAAATTTAAAAAAAGTTGGTGGTGGGGGGGTGGCAGTTGGTCTACAAAGTCCAGAATAAACTTGTTTTGTAACCTAGCACTTAGAAAGCTTATTTGACCTAGAGATACTTTGGAGATACTTTCTCACATAACTCATACCAACAGCTGGGGCAATTACTTCTATTGGTAAGATAGGCTGTGCTATCAGCCTCAGAATCCAGTGGCTGAGCCAGTTCAGTTCAGCCACTCAGTCGTGTCCGGCTCTTTGCAACCCCAGGGACTGCAGCACGCCAGGCTTACCTGTCCTCCACTATCTCCCAGAGTCCACCCAAACTCATATCTGCTGAGTCAGTGATGCCATCCAGCCACCTCATCCTCTGGCGTCCCCTTCTCCTCCTGCCCTCAATCCCTCCCAGCATCATGGTCTTTTCCAGTGAGTCAGCTCTTCGCATCAGGTGGCCGAAGTATTGGAGTTTCAGCTTCAACATCAGTCCTTCCAATCAACACCTAGGATGGACTGGTTGGATCTCCTTACAGTCCAAGGGACTCTCAAGAGTCTTCTCCAACACCATGGTTCAAAAGCATGAAACATGTATATTATCATATGTGAAATAGATCACCAGTCCAGATTCAATGCATGAGACAGGGTGCTCAGGGCTGGTGCACTGGGATGACCCTGTGGGATGGGATGAGGAGGGAGGTGGGAGGGAGATTCAGGATAGGGAACACATGTACACCAGTGGCTGATCCATGTCAATGTATGGCAAAAAACCACTACAATGTTGTAAAGTAATTAGCCTCCAATTAAAATAAATAAATTATTATTATTATTTTTTTTTTTCTGTAAAATCAACTCTTTTATTAACCTTTCACTCCTTTCAGTCTCCTCAAGCTTCTCTCAAGGATAACATTTTCAAAGAACAATAAAATATTGAACATTTCTTTTTTTTTTTTTTTTT
>SJYG01001082.1:430230-474727 GCA_006410535.1 Litocranius walleri | reverse complement strand
CCTCGGGCTGAAAGGCTTGCTGGTGCAGGTGAGGCGGGCGTGGGGAGGGTGGGCAGGGTCTCTTCCTTGGGCCGGTCAGCACTCGGTGAGGCGCTTCTCGCCCGGACTGTGCTTTGCCCCAAGTGTCCTTTTGTTACGAAAATGAGTCTTTTAACCGCCACCCAGTAGACGTGGGCATTTGTTGTTGGCTTTCTCGGCACGTTGCGGCTATTTGAAATTTTTGACTGCTCTTGCTTTAGGGAAAGTGCCGGAAAGTAGGTCATGGTTCTTTCCCTAAATAGAGCTCAGGCAGACGGCTCCCAGACACACTGTGGGTTCTGTGTGATAGCCTCAGAGCCCCGGCTCCCTGGGAAGAATGGCCATGCTCTGTCTCTGCAAGGGTTTCTCAGCCTTGGCACTGCTGGCCTTTGGGGCAGAATCACTTTGTGCCCATGTGCTGCCCTGGCCTCTCTCCCACCCCACCCGCCTCCAGGCCCCTTCCTGGTACTGATGATCAGAAATGCCCCCCAGGGGTGAACTGCCCTCCACCAACATGAGAACGTCCTCTGAGTCTCCTCATTGTCAAGCTGAGAAACGCAGGATGTTAGGAGCAAAGTCACCTCCTAGAGGTTTGCCAGGACAGGTCCTCCGTGACTCAGTCTCCCCACCCCTGGCTTGGTCCTCCCTGCGACGAAAAAGGGAGAAGACAGAAAGTCAGGCTCCCTTCCAGGTGGTGGCTGGAACGCGATGCCCTCGGTGGGAACTGGTTCCACTGAATCCCAACGACCCCCCAGGGCAGCTGCTGGGGCAGGAGAGAGGACCCTGGGTGGACTGGCAGGGATGCATGGAGGCCGCTCCCCATCAGGGGATAGGCAGTTCAATCCCCGAAGACACGTGAGGCACACGGGGCCTGAGAATCACTGCGGAGGCCGAGGGGGCTCCCGCTGGCCTGGAGAGAGTGCAGGGGTGCCTCCTGGGCAGAGACCTTCTCAGCCGTCAGGCAGAGTCAGCCGGAGCCTGCGCCCCAGCCTCTCCCAGCGGACCCCGAAGGGTCCCTCACCTCCCGTGGACTGTGCCTCCCCTGACCCTGGCCTCCCGCTCCCAGCACACCCAGTCACCCGCAGAGATGCCAGCAACAACGCGGCTTTTTCTGCAGCCTCTGCTCTGCACGCAAAGGCCCACCGACCCTTCCAGAACTGGACGCCCCGGGCTGGGGCCACCTCTCACATGTCCGGCTCCACCCCGGGCTCCAGCTCAGGGGTTCTGACCGGCTGCTGCACACAACGTGAGCCAACCACCGAGGTTAAACCCAAAGCCACAGAGACACGGAGATCAACAAGTTTTAAGTCCCTCCATGGAACCCGTGGCCCTGGGCAGCACCCCCTGCGGCCCAAGCCCCAGGCTCAGCCCCCACAGCTCCCGACAGGGATTGCCTCTCTTCCTCTCCTCCATGGTCCCTGACTCCCAACTTCCGCCCAAGCCCAGCTCACCCCCTTCCTGGCTCCCCAGTCTTCCCCTCTGGGAGCTGCTAGGAAACTGTTGGGAATCTCCGCATGCCCAGCTGTGGAGGTCATTGCATGAGTCTGGGCAGCCTGGTGGAAACGCCTCCCTACCCTTCATAGCAGCTGGTCTTGCTGCTGCTGCTAAGTCGCTTCAGTCGTGTCTAACTCTGTGCGACCCCGTAGACAGAGCCCACCAGGCTCCCCCGTCCCTGGGATTCTCCAGACAAGAACACTGGAGTGGGTTGCCATTTCCTTCTCCAAGGCATGAAAGTGAAAAGTGAAAGTGAAGTTGCTCAGTCGTGTCCAACTCTTCACAATCCCATGGACTGCAGCCCACCAGGCTCCTCTGTCCATGGGGTTTTCCAGGCAGGAGTACTGGAGTGGGTGCCACTGCCTTCTCTGGCAGCTGGCCTATGATACTAGTAACAAACCAAAACTTGAACTCAACTTTCTTTGACCCCGTGGGGCCCCTGTAGTTGTGAAGGTTTATGCCAGAGCGCTTAGGAGAATCTTGGTTTCCTCAATAAACACTTGTGGGAAATTGCTTTTAAAGAAACATGGGGGCTTCCCTAGTGGCGCCCTTGTAAAGGATCTGCCTGGCAATGAAGGAGACACACAGGAGACTCAGGTTTCATCCCGGGGTCAGGAAGATTCCCCTGGAGAAGCGAATGGCCACCCACTCCAGTGTTCTTGCCTGGAGAATTCTGTGGACAGAGGAGCCTGGCAGTCTTCAGTCCGTGGGGTCTCGAAGAGTTGGATATGACTGAGGAACTAACAAACACTTCACTTCTCACATCCCTGACGCGTTGCCCCCGTGTAACCCCATCCCCTGGTGTGTGGGCAGCGCCTGTGAATGCCAGCCACGGAGGGGATGGTGTGAGATGGCAAATGGATGAGGTTTTGCAGATGAAATGAAGCCTGCCATCAACTGACTGCAAATTAATCAGAAGGGCAATTGCCCTGGGTGGGCCCGGGCTAACGAGGTGAACCTTTGGAAGGCTGGGTCGGAGGTAAGAGACTCAAAGCCGTAGAGACCTCTCCTCCCACCGGAATACCTAGAAATGCCCAGAGAAGCGGGGCAGAGGTCACGGAGGACACACAGGGAGAGGAAAGTGTGCATGAAAAGGAGGCCTGCCTCTCTGCGCTTTCACCCGCCTCCGGGGAGCAAGCTGCCCTGAGGTGTGTAGGAGAGGAGCCGAGTTCTGCCTATGCACGTGGCCACCTGGACGCGGACCTCGCCTCAGCTGTCGCCCTGGCCGCCGCTTCGTGAGCCCCTCAACACGCCTGGAGGCAGAGACCATCAGTGTGTGTCGTCTGAAGTTGCCAGGTTGGTAGTAAATATTTACACAACAATAGCAAACTCATACCAACATCGCCGTGAAAGTCCAGAGTAAGCCCGGTGCCCCCGCTGCTGCCCGGTGCCCTGGAGAGCAGGGGCGCCAAGGTGTCAGCCGGGAGGCCTGGAACCGTGGCGGAGCGGCTGGCCCAGGGCCCAGACCTCACCCTCTGCGGTCTTGCTTCTTTCCATTCCTCCTCGTTAGAATCGAGCCTGGGGCCTTCCCTGGTGGTCCCATAGCCAAGACTCTGTGTGCCCAGGGCAGGAGGCCCAGGGTCAGACCCCTGGTCAGGCAGCTAGACCCCCTGTGGCACAGGTGAAGATCCCATGAGCCACAGCTGAGACCTGGTGTAGCCAAATACATTTAAAAACTGAAGGCTGCGCCTTTCTCCACTCCCCTCCATGCCTGCTCCGGTGTGGTTGCTGCCATTTCTGCAGCTTTAAGCACCAACCCAAGAACCCACGCCTCCCCAGGGTCTGCCTGTGGCTCCCCCGGGTGACCTTTCAGTTCTCCCGCTCCTCTGCTGCAAGCAGCCGGGGCTCCTACGAGGCCGCTGCTTCTGCCTCTATGACGCCTCTCATGGATCAGTTCACAGCTCCCCACCTCGAAGCCACACCGTCAACTCTCCACTGGATCATATCCGGAAACTTCTACGTTCACAGGGTTTCAAATTCTAGTGTCTCTTAGAAACCCCTGAGATGCTTTTTAAAAGTTCCAGGCTGCACCTCAGACTGATGAAATCAGAATTCCTGGCCTGAGTCTGGGGGACCCAGGCATCAGTTTTATATTTTCCGAGGGGTACCCATCCACAGCCAGGTGTGGGAACTTGTGGCCCATTGGGCCATCACAGTGCCCCCTCCCATCACCCTCCACGGGGGCACCCAAGGGAGGCTCACGGGGCCCCCTCCCTCCACCCTCCATGGGGGCACCCAAGGGAGGCTCACAGGGCCCCCTCCCTCCACCCTCCATGGGGGCACCCAAGGGAGGCTCACAGGGCCCCCTCCCTCCACCCTCCATGGGGGCACCCAAGGGAGGCTCACAGGGCCCCCTCCCTCCACCCTCCATGGGGGCACCCAAGGGAGGCTCACAGGGCCCCCTCCCTCCACCCTCCATGGGGGCACCCAAGGGAGGCTCACAGGGCCCCCTCCCTCCACCCTCCATGGGGGCACCCAAGGGAGGCTCACAGGGCCCCCTCCCTCCACCCTCCATGGGGGCACCCAAGGGAGGCTCACAGGGCCCCCTCCCTCCACCCTCCATGGGGGCACCCAAGGGAGGCTCACAGGGCCCCCTCCCTCCACCCTCCATGGGGGCACCCAAGGGAGGCTCACAGGGCCCCCTCCCTCCACCCTCCATGGGGGCACCCAAGGGAGGCTCACAGGGCCCCCTCCCTCCACCCTCCATGGGGGCACCCAAGGGAGGCTCACAGGGCCCCCTCCCTCCACCCTCCATGGGGGCACCCAAGGGAGGCTCACAGGGCCCCCTCCCTCCACCCTCCATGGGGGCACCCAAGGGAGGCTCACAGGGCCCCCTCCCTCCACCCTCCATGGGGGCACCCAAGGGAGGCTCACAGGGCCCCCTCCCTCCACCCTCCATGGGGNAAGGGCTTGCTCATCCACCCCCTCCCCTTTCCAAGGAGCCCCTTGAGGCCCCTCCCAACAGTCCCCACCCCAGGCACCCTCTCCTGCAGCCTTGGGCCCTTATCCTCAGTAGCATCTTCCCGGAACCATAGCTGTCAGCTTCCTTGCTTCTTCCTCCCCAGGAGGGTGGAGACCATGTGGGATTTGTCACCAGTGCACTCCTAGCGTGAGGCTGGCGGAGCCTCTGGCCGACGGGCTGTGAATCAGAGCTTCCCACAGCCCCTTGCTTGGGTCCCACTAATTCGCTGACCACCGGTTTATTACAGCAGATATGAGAGGATACAAGTCAACAGCGGATGCAGAGATGCACGCGACAAGACCCACCCCGTGGAGTCGGGGCCCCCATGATGCACGCTGATGATCTAGCTCACCAACCCAGAAGCTCTCCAAACCCTGTCTTTGGGGCTTCGTGGGGGCTTCATCTGTTGTTTAGTTGCCAAGCTGTGTCTGACTCTTTGCAACCCAATGGACTGTAGCCTGCCAGGCTCCTCTGTCCATGGGATTCTCCAGGCAAGCATACTGGAGTGGGTTGCCATCTCCTCCTCCAGGGGATCTTTCTGACCCAGGGATGGAACCCGTGTTCTTACGCCTCCTGCACTGGCAGGCAGGTTCTCTACCACTAGCGCCACCTGGGAAGCCCCAGGTCCCCTTACCACTTAGGAAGTTCCCAGGATTTCAGGAGTTCTGTGCCAGGAATGGCACCAAGACTGAATATGTATTTCTTACTGTAAATCCCAATCCACAGCAAAGTATCAAGCTCATACGGTTGCCTGGAGGCTCACTTACCTGAGATAATGCATGTGAAATGCTTGACAAAGTGCCTGGCTCCTCATCATTCACGGAATGCATCATGGATACTGGCCTCTTGTTCCACAATTACTTTGCCGCTTACGAAGCTAAACGCACACAAACTCTAACTTACCATCCAGCTGGGGTTTTGAAGCGGCATTTTCAGTGCTCGATGAAATAGAACTTTCCTTACCTAGCAGTGACTTAGAACACCCTGAAGTTCTGGTTGAAAAAAAAAAGTTTTAAATCCACAATAAAAATCGAATATTAAGAAAAGCGCAAAGATGAAAACAGATACCAAAAGCTGCTTCATTCCCCGGGACCTGCCCTTGGTGCACCTTCCTCCATTAGAGCCGAGACGGTGGATCGCGCTCCTCCGTCCCTCTCCAGTCCCGCCTCGTCCGGGAGGAGGGCTGCTGCCTCGTGCGGTCCAGCAAGCCCCATGTTATGCCTCCCAGGAGTCCGGGTGGCACAGACGGTGTCCTCAAACTGCTCTGCTCTCCTTCTGGACTCGAGATTTTCACTTGAAGATTATTAGAGAGACTGACAGCCCCTTGGTCCTTGGGACAGATTCTGTGGGTTCCACGCCTGTAGCAGAGGTGGGAGTCCCCCGCCCCATGTTATGCCTCCCAGGAGTCCGGGTGGCACAGACGGTGTCCTCAAACTGCTCTGCTCTCCTTCTGGACTCGAGATTTTCACTTGAAGATTATTAGAGAGACTGACAGCCCCTTGGTCCTTGGGACAGATTCTGTGGGTTCCACGCCTGTAGCAGAGGTGGGAGTCCCCCGCCCCATGTTATGCCTCCCAGGAGTCCGGGTGGCACAGACGGTGTCCTCAAACTGCTCTGCTCTCCTTCTGGACTCGAGATTTTCACTTGAAGATTATTAGAGAGACTGACAGCCCCTTGGTCCTTGGGACAGATTCTGTGGGTTCCACGCCTGTAGCAGAGGTGGGAGTCCCCCGCCGTCCCCACTGAAGCATCACCGTCCTAGGACACGGGCAGGGAGGGTGGGACCTGCCCTCCACCCTCCGTGGTGGCCTTTGGGATGGCCACGGGCTGTGATCACGGGTCCCTGTTGGGTCACAGTTTCACCCTGGTCCAGCCCTGGCCTGGGGGTGAGGGGACAAAGGCCAGGAAGGGGCACAGAAGGGAAAGAATGACTGAGGGAGGCCCACCTTTTACCCCTGTACCCAGACCAGCAGGTCTGCAGACACGTTCCCTGCTCCCCGACCTGCCCTCAAAGGGGCGAGGTGGCCACTGCCCAAGAGAAACCTGAGAGCGTCCTCCCTGATCAGCGCTCCTGTGTCAGGCCCCACAAGGCCCTGAGGCCCAGGGTTATAGTCTGGGCTGCGGGGGGCTGGCAGGGCTGCAGAGACCAGCTTGTGGCCCCTTGTGTCTGCTGACCTCCTAACGCCTGGGGTTTTCCTTCTCTGTGGAGGGGCGGGGGGGCGGGGGTCCTGACCTCGGTGGCTGGTGAGGATGGGAGAATGGGTTGAGCGACCATGCGAGGCGTGTGGAATCACCTGGGGCCTCCTGGAGGAGCTCAGACTCCGTGGCTCCAGGCCTCGTCTTCCGCAAAATAAATACCACTGACTGGGGGCCTTCGGAACAACAGAGAAGAATTTCCCTGCAGTCCTGGAGGCTGCAAAGTCCCAGCTCAAGGTGGCGGCCTGGTGATGAAGAGTTTGCACTCCCAAGGCAAGGGGTGCAGGTTCAGGCCCTGGTCAGGCAGCTCCTCCACACCACGGGACAAGGCCAAACACGACAGCAACGTCAAAGAGTGGCGGCCGATTCCGTTCCTGGCGGGGTTCACTTCCAGGGCTTCAGGTGGCCACCTTCTCCCTGAGAGCTCCTCTGGCCCAGGAGGAGGCTCCCTCTCCTTCTCTTCTTAAAAGGGCACTGACCGCTCAGCTCAGGGCCTCACCTCCATGACCTCATTCAGCCCTAATTGCCACCCCAAACTCCACCTCCCAGTGTGCCTCACTGGGGGCAGGGCTTCAGCATGTGAGTCTCAGCGGAGGGGGGCGGCACCAGCAGGAAGCCCTTTCCCTGGGGGCCCGCATCCCCCACGAGGCTAACCCTTGGGAGGGACCCCGTCTGATCCGTGTGGGCAGCGTGGAGGAGGCTGCTTCCTGCTCCTGCCCCTCTGAGTCCTCCGCAGCCCCTCAGGGGTGACTCCAGGCTCTGTGTCTGAAGCACCCCCGTTTATCAAGTGTGAGATGGGGCAAGTGATACAGCGCCTTATTCCTGACACACGACCAGGGGAGCCTCACCTGACATCCCCGCAAACCGTGCTCACAGGATTCTTGGTGGAGACAAATCACGGTTTCCAAATTAAAGATGGCTCTGCAGTTCCTACCCTCAGAAGGGCACATGCGCTCCCGAAGGTGGAGGAGGAGGAGGAAGAAGATGGGGAGGAGGGGAGAGAAAGAAAAGGCAGGCAGGGAAAGCAGGCGACTGGAGATGTCTCCTGGGGCGGCCAGAGGCTCTGCAGGCACCCGGGGCAGCGGAGGGCAGGGCTGGGCTGGGCACCCGGGTGGATTTCCGGGGGTTGGAGGGGTCAGCGGGGAGCTGGAGGTCCCTCTTGCCAGGAGGACACATTACATGTGATGCTGGATGGAGGGCAAGGCCAGTCAAGCCCCCCAGGACTCCTAGGACTCCTGCCACCTGGACCTCCTGCAGAAGCTGAGGTGACGGCGAGCACACGCGGCTCCCGCAGCAGAAGGCGCATGTGGGCTGGCTCTCCACGCACAGAGGCCGCTGCTGGTGGGGCCCGGGAAACCACCCAGGGAAGCAAACTTGAAAGGGCTCTGAATGGAGGGCGGGAGGAAGCCCGTTCCTCTGCAGGTGGCTTTCTGACACCCACACTTGAGGCGCAGAGGACTTCCCGGGGAGACAGCTCCCTGAACAACCAGCGCCCAGCCCCGCCGCCCGGCCCCTGCTGTCCGTCCCCCTGCCTCTGGACCTGCACCCGTCCCTCTCCCCGGGGACGTGGCAGTGACCGTGGTGGGGCTGACCCAGCCTGGTGGGGATCTACTGGCAGCAGCAGGCCGACAGCCACTTCCCGACCCAGAGGAGGATCTGCTGGGTGAGCGCCCAGCAACCAGCTCCAAGGCCTCTCCTGGACGGTGCCACCACGTCTCCTCATTAAGGAGGTATTTTCTAAAAGGAGCAAAGAGCAGGACTCCTGGCAGGCTTGCCCCATTCTTGCTATGCCCGCAACTCGAGAGATGGTCACAAGGCAGAGGGGCCAACAGGGCCTGAGGGGCCTTGGGGATGGGATCCCTGCTGGGGTGGGGCCGCCTCTCAAGGGCAGAGGAAGCCCCTGGGCTCAGTGCCCTTGCGGGCATCCTTTCCTGGGCACAGAGCCCCGAGGCCCCGCTTGCAATCAGCCCTGTTCTCAGGAGAGAGGCCCAGCATCACGGCACCACCGTGTCCACCACACGCCTCACCCACTGAGGCCAGAGCTCAGGGATGGGGCCTGGGAGGGGTGACCACGTGCAGACTCTGGGCGTAGGGGGACCCGGGCGCCAACGCGCTCAGCAGACGACCTCCTGGAAACCCACCCACTGGAGACGCCTTACCCCCGGGACACAGGCTGAGGCTGCAAGGTATTCACACCTCGTGCCCTTGGCTCTGATCAGAAGCCCCCGAATGAGACCCGTTAGTGAGGGGCAGGGAGCAGAGAAGGGGGTCCTGGAGGAGGTTCCCACCTAGAAAGGGCAAGCCTCTCCTCTACCGCAGGTCTGGACCCCTGGGACCTGGGAGAGGAGGGCAGATGGGCAGCTTGCCTTCAGGTCTAGTGTGCCTATGTAGTTATCACAAGAAGCTGGGCTGACATTGCCAGGACTTGTTTGGGGAGTACATCTCACCTACCCCCGTTCAGACTTTGCCTCCTCAGGTAGGTGACATACCAACGCTTCAGTCCAGCTCAAAAGTGAGACCCGGACCAAGCTTCAGGGAGAGAGAGAGGGGTGGACAGATGTCTAGTCTTTGGGCATTTGGGGTATCATTCAGGATTCTTCAGAAAAAATAGAATGAAAAGGATGTGGATATCTATGCTTATATCTGTAGGGTCTATATATGAAAAGGATGGAGAGAGGTTTATTTTAAGGAACTGGCTCACTTGATCGTGGGGGCTGGTGAGTCCTAAATCTCTGGGGGCAGCTGGCAGCCTGGAAAACCCGGTGAGAACTGAGAGCTCAGGCTTGAGTCATAGGGGGTCTGGGAGAAGAACGCCTGCCTTCTCAGGGAGCCTCGGTCTTTCCCAGCACTAAGCCAAGAATCGCTTTTGCATCAGGTAACACCCAACCAGCTCCCAGAAGCAGCCCCCAAACCTCAGCTCGGCGATTGTCTGTGCAGCCCAAGAGCAGAGAGCCTGAGCGATAAGGCGTGGGGCGGCAGCAGTGCAGGAGAGGCGTGTTGCATCCCTGTGTCGGGAAGATTCCCCTGGAGGAGGAAGTGTCAACCACACCAGGATTCTTGCTGGGAGATCCCATAGACAGGGGAGCCTGACGGGCTGCAGTCCGTGGGGTTGCAAAGAGTCAGACGCGACTGAGCAGCTGGGACAGTGGCTCCCACGTTATCCACTTGACCAGATGGCCGAGAAGTGCCCATCTCACGAGAGATGGCTAAGCACAGTGCCCAGGGCAGAAAGGGCCCCGCTC
Organism: Litocranius walleri; assembly: GCA_006410535.1. Lineage (NCBI taxonomy): Eukaryota > Metazoa > Chordata > Mammalia > Artiodactyla > Bovidae > Litocranius > Litocranius walleri. Next base: position 464,815 of record SJYG01001082.1, on the reverse strand, counting down.
ACACTCTTGAGACCCACCTGCCCCTTGGCACCGGCATTTTCCAGCCCTGCTCAAAGGCCAGCCTTCTGAACACTTTATCGCCAGGCAGGAGTTCTCTGCTCCCATCACAATAAATTTTGAATTAAACAAAAAGCCTGCCTGGGCTTTCCTCTTAAGTGAGGCCGCTCTGAGGGTGGAGGAGACACAGCGGCTCTGACTGTCTGTCTGGTTTCTGCCCGTGGCCTCCAGGGCTGGCAAAGTGGGTATGATTGCCGGTGGTCTGGCAAACAGGGGTCCTTCCATCCACCCTCCATCCCTGGGGAAATGGGGAGAGCTCGAGGCTCAGGGAACAGGGGGTGCTCCCAAAAGCACCCAGATGTTGAGACCTGGCCCTCAGCCCTCCCCAGCCTGCGGGTCGTGGTGGAAATATCTCAGAGTCCTCACCACAGGAAGGGCCATGGAATAAGTGGGTATCAGGACACACACGGGACATTGTGCAGCTCCAGAGGTGGGACCTGGATCCTGCCTCCACGCGTCCAGGCAAGATGCTCACCTTCACCTGCCTCACCTGTGGAAGGGGAAGACTAATGATAACGCCTGCTCTGGGTGCCATCAGGACTGACAGTGACCGTGAGTATTAAGGGCTTGGTCCCCTGGAACGTACCTTGCAAATAGCAGGTGATACTATGAAGTTGGAATTTTTCCCTCTTACCCTTCATTTTACCACATTTCCTCCATCCTCTGTATGGAAATTCAAAGTCATAACTGTAACGTTTATAAAATTGAGGAAGCAAGACTGCATGTCACTGGAATGCTGCTCAGAGAGCATCCCCTGGGTGCCTTCTCGAACCTACCCCCCCACCCCTGCTCCTGTCCGCATGTCCTTTCAATGCTTAGGACTTTTCAGCAACTATGGGGACGGGGGCTTTGGAAGGAGGCCAAGGGGTCAGAGGAGAGTAGCCCCACCTGGATGCTGCCTGGAATGGCCCCAGCCCCGTCCATTTCCCTTGCCCCGACCCCCACCTGGAGCCCCGCAGCCAGCAGGAGAAAGGATAGCGCTGATGTGCGGTTACAGGCTGCATCGGTCAGTGCAGGCTGCTGTAACAAGCACCACAGCCTGGGGGCTTAACCACAGAACTGTGTCCCCTCACAGCCCTGGAGGCTGGGCGTCCAGGGCCAAGGAGTCGGCCTGCTTTCCCCACCCAGGCCTCTCCCCTAGGCTGGTACATACGGCCTCCTCTATGTCTTCACCAGGCTTTCTCTCTGTGCCTCCCAACCCCATCCTTTTATGAGGTCTGCTGTCATACTGAGTTAGGGCCCATCCACATGACCTCATTTTAAAAGAACCACCTCTTTGAAGACCCCAAATACTGAGGCCCCAAGGGTTCAGGCTTCAACACACGAATGTGAAGGGTTGCACAGCTGAGCCTGGGCTTTCCTGGTGGCTCACATGGAAAAGAATCTGCCTACAATGTAGGAGACCAGGGTTCAATCCCCGAGTCAGGGAGACCCCTGGAGAAGGAATGGCAACCCACTCCAGTACTCTTGCCTGGAGAATCCCATGGACCGACGAGCCTGGAGGGCTACAGTCCATGGGGTCACAAAGAGTAAGGCACAACTGACCAACACACACACACACACACACACACACACACACACACACACACACACACACAGAGTTAAGCCTGAGAGGCAGTGTAGGGGAGGGAGGTAAGGGACAGACTGTCCTCATCCTTACAAAGCTGTTAGAAGGAGTAAATCAGGTCACACATGTTTGGTATATGGTCTCTGAACAGGAATTAGAGCTCTGCAGAGTCTTCCAGCTTCTCCTGTTGACGAGCCGGTTTTTCTTGCTGCCCCCTTCCTATATCATTATGACCCCAAGAGCAGGAGCCAGACCTGTTTAGTCACCAAATTATAGAGCACTCACTTCACCACTCCTTCTTGAAGGTGATCGCATCTCCAACCAAGATCTTTATCTCTGCAGCAAATGAACCAAGGGCCAGAGTGTTCTCACCACCTGAAGGCAGGACCCTGGGTGGGCCCATGGAGAGGGGAGCAGGGCTGATGGGGAACCCGAGAGGGAGCAGGGGTCTCTTTCCGGCCATTGAAGGAAGCTGGTGAGGGGCCCACAGATCACAGGGAAAGACGGAGGCCGCCTCCAAGAGCCTCTGGAGAGGACGCAGGCCTTCACTGCAAGGACCAAGTTGTACAGAGGACATGGACGCTAGGCCAGAGGGCCTAGGAGGGCAGGGTGACCATGGAGAGGGGTCCTCCAAGGCCGGAGAGGCAAGTCGTCCACTCAGGAGCAGAGGGTCAGGGGGCTGGGTGGATGTGATGTAGGAGGGGGGCACAGCGGCTGGACACAGAGAGGGTCACACCCCAGGCTCCTCATCCTGGTCTCTCGAGCTCATCTGGTCCGGAGGCGGGGAGGGTGGGCCGGGTTCGGGCCTGAACTCCTTGTGGCTGCTCAGAACAGTGGTGTCTGGACTGGAGAGGGACCTCTGCACACACAGCCGTGCACATGCCTTGGAACTCCTTGTGGGGGTGCAGGCAGGCTGCTCTGGGCAGTGGGGTCGGCACTGGAGAGGGACCTCTGCACACAGCCGTGCACACGCCTTGCACTGTCTTCTTAGTTCCTTGTTAAGGGTCCAGTTTTATTTCAACGGATGAGAGACGGAAGCCTGCTCCACCTCCGTTTTGGGCAGGCTGGGGTTGCTGTGGGGAAGGGATTAGCCCTGGTTTGGTGGCCCCACGAGACAGGGCTCCCATGAGCACCTGCGACAAGCGTGTCGGTGGGGTGAGGCGGCAGGATCCAGGGGCAGGTGTCAGAGCCTGGGCGCTTCCGGGGCAACCGGCGCCCACCTGCTGCTTCCAGGGGACCAGTCGGAGAGGCGCTGCCAAGGACAGATGCTCCCAGAGGACCCGGCCCATCTGCAGCCACTCACAGCCCAGCGTCCCTGGGGCTCGCCCACGGTGAGAGTGGATGTGTAGGAAGGGAGATGAAAGAAGGACCCTGGAGCCTCCTTGGAGCACAGGCCCCGAGGGGCTTTGGGGGCCACAGAGCAGCAGGACCACCAGGGCCCCGGAAATGAGGAAGATCAGGTATCGGGAGGTGGGGGTGGTGAGCACAGGCCTACCTTGCCCCACTGGCGAAAGGCCAGTGTTCAGCGGGAAACCCTGGCTTTCTCCCCCATTAACTCAGGAGGTGGGCCACCCAGAGGACGGCCTTTAATTAGCAACTGACCCCAGGATGGCCAGGACCCACAGCCCCGCAAGTGCCCAGGCCACCTTTCTAGGAGCCCACAGTTGGCTTGCTGGATAAAACGCAGGATGCCCAGGCAAAGCTGGATTTCAGATCCGCAAGGAGTCGTCACTCAGTGTCAGATATCCCATACAACATTTGGGCCTCCGTGGTGGCTCAGACAGTAAAGAATCTGCCTGCAATGAGGGAGACCCAGGTTAAATCCCTGGGTCAAGAAGAGCCCCCTGGAGAAGGGAATGACTACCATGCAATACTGGGACATACGTATGCTATAAAAATGACTCATTTATGCATCAGAAATTCAATTCAGCTGTGCATCTTCTGTGTTTACTTGCTAAATATGGTAGCCCTAGCCTACAGGGTCACCAGCCATCATCATTTTTAAGCTGGAACAGTCGGATGTGGGCTGGACAGGCTGTTGCTGCAGGCGGCCAGACAATGTGACATCACAGATGGTTAGCAGGGCTGATCCAGGCTCGCTCAGCCCTTCCTAAATGTAGCGATTCTCTTGGCTGCCGTTTATAGAAGGATGTTGGATTCAGCCGGTTTAGAAAGAAGGGCATTCGCTGTGCCTTGTAACTGGGAATCCAGATGCCGGGATCAGTGGTGCGTGGCACCAAGAACCATCCGCTTGTCTGCTCTGCCACCCTCTGCGCTGACCCGACCCCGTGGGCTCAGAGCAAGGCGGGGGCAGCAACCCCAGTATCGGCCGCACACATGACCGGGCCCTGTCATCGTCACGGCTTCTCAGCTGCAGTGGAGGGACAGGGCGAAGGTCAAGGGCTCCCGAGGACCCCATGACGCCCCTGAGCCCTGAGGCCAGGGAAGAGCAGGACGGTAAGGCCAGGATTGAGTCGGGGTCCACATGTCAGCCGGGGGAGTGAACTGACATAGGTGCCGAGCTATGTAGAATTACAGTGAAAGTGGGAGGGACTCGCCTGGTGGTCCAGAGGTTAGGAATCCGCCTTCCAACGCAGGGGGCGTCCTGGGTGTGAACCCCAGTCGGGGAGCTAAGAGCAGCTAAGCTGGAGAGCCCCAAGTGCTGAACCTGGCGCCTCAGCCAGACAGCCTTTGTGCTGCAACTGAGGCCCACTGCAGCCAGAAGGGAACAAACTTTTTTTAAAAGACGATAGAAGTGGGAGCAGCAACTACATTTAAAGATTGGCATTGACTGGAGAAGAGCGTGAGAAGCAAGAAGCAGGACGCTAACGGGGCGGTGTGAACAGCATCCTCACCTTGGTTTCCAAAATGTCACATGACTCCCAAAGAATGGATTGAAATGTTCGGTCTTCTGCATCCCACTCTGGGGATGTTGCTGACAAACGCACCACGTGCCAGACTCAGAAGTGGTTTCTGCTTACAAAGGAAAGGAGTGCAGGGGATTTATGGAAAGGCTTCCCTGCTGGGTCATCTCAGCAAGTCGGACTCCACGTGAACTTGGCTCTCACTCACTCTGTTATCTGGTCTCTTCTTAAAGTCCCTTCAGAAAGCAGAAGACTCTTTCTCCAAGAACGAAACTATGCGAACAGTGTAGATGCTGCTCAAACGTCAATTAAAAGCAGTTATTTGAAAAATATCCCTGAAGTTTCCACATTTTAACACAGTGAGAGAGAATACTCACAGGCTGTTGTGAAAATGTTAGCTGCTCAGTGGTGTCTGACTCTTTACGACCCCGTGGACTGTGGCCCACCAGGCTCCTCTGTCCATGGAATTCTGTCCAGGCAAGAACACTAGAGTGGGTAGCGATTCCCTTCTCCAGGGGATCCTGCTGACCCAGGCATGGAAGCTGAGTCTCCTGCCTTTTGGGCAGATATTCTTTACCATCTGAGCCACCAGGAACGTCCAAAAGATGTTTTACCCCCCAACTTTTTCTTAACTTCTCTAATAATAATAATAATAAATACATGGAAGATCATGTCACATTTTGAAATAGCAAGTCCGAAGTCAAACTTATCAGATTTGATTTCCAATTTTCTATGAAATAAGAGGGCAGAGCTAATTTAGAAAGTAAATTTTTTATTATCTCTTCATAATCACATAATGAACATAAATATATGTTCTTCTCTAACATAAATATCCTTCTAAGAAGTTCACATTTGTAGTAGGACAGGCACAATAAAAGTAAAGCCATTATGTTATGTGTCTTTAGGCGCCTTTTCTCCACCAAATCAGTCAGAAACCAGTATTTATCTAGATCTTTGCATTAGATGAGTTATTTATCAAATCGCTTCCAAAAATCTTGAAAATGTATTTAATTTTAATGTACTTTTTAAAAAGATTTTTTTTCCTTTTGATGTGGACCATTTAAAAGGCTTTAATTTGTTAAAAATATTGTTTCTGTTGTTTATGTTTCTCTTTTTTTGGCCGTGAGGCGTGTAGGATCCTAACTCCCCAGCCAGGGGTCAAACCCATAGCCTCTGCAATGGAAGGGGAAGTCTTAACCACCGGACCACCAGCACAGTCCCTCATCTGTCATCCTTTGATGGCGACATGGCAGGGAGCAGGAAAGAAGCGACTCGGCCTCCCCAGGGCTGGAAGGTCCCGTCCGCACTTGCTCTGTGTGCCCCAACACCCCAGCCTCCCTTTCCCTAGCGCCAGGGGCCTGGGGAAGGCATCTTTCCCTGGCGCTCTGCAGCCCCTGTGAAGTGAAAGCTCAGATGGAAAGGAAGGAAGGAAGGAAGGAAGGAAATGGTGTTTAGTTGGCAGACAGCAGCGCCCACCGTCTGCCTCGGATGAAGGGTCCCAGCGCGGCCGTGGGTGGGAGCGTCCTCTCTCTGCACTGCCTTCCAAGTGCTGGCAGGAAGCGCGGCTTGTCTCAGACAGAAGCGGCAGGAGAGTAAGTCCTGGCTGCCTGGACCGCTCGCCCCTCAGCTGGCTCTGGACAAACCAGGAGCTGAAGTGCAGCAGAGGTCTCCCTTCCCCTCCAGCCTCAGCACTAGCGGGCCACGCGCTCACCGCGGCCTCAGCTGTAACTTCCGTCTGTTACTTTCTTCTCCCTTCTCTGGTTCTGGGCTTTAGAAAGCCTCCCCTCTCCTGGGTCCACGAGCTGAGGGGATCCCTCTTGGAGGAGAGAAGATGGGATCACGAGTCCAGATCCTTTGTGGCCCACAGGCAGGCCTGCCTCCTCCCACCCGTCTCCCAGGGCAGTGGCTTAGCAGGAGAGCTTCCCAGATGGCCCATTTCTATGTCACCGTTTAAACAAAAGCTCAGCGGAGAGCCCAGGGCCCGTCACCTGCTGCCCACAGCAGCCCGTCCAGGCCTTCGGGAAGCTCCGGGAGAGTCACATCCTGCACACCCAAGCCCTCGCAACTTCCCTGGCGGCCCAGTGGGTAAGAGTCCACCTTTCAGAGACACGTGTACCCCCATGTCCATCACAGCACTGTTTACAATAGCTAGGACATGGAAGCAACCTAGATGCCCATCAGCAGACGAACGATGAGAAAGCTGTGGTACATATACACAATGGAGTATTACCCAGCTATTAAAAAGAATCCATTTGAATCAGTTCTAATGAGGGGGATGAAACTGGAGCCTGTCACTGGAGTGAAGTAAGCCAGAAAGAAAAACACCAATACAGTATATTAACACATATATATGGAATTTAGAAAGATGGTAACAATGACCCTATATGCAAGACAACAAAAGGGACACAGGTGTAAAGAATAGACTTTTGGACTCTGTGGGAGAGGGCGAGGGTGGGGTGATGTGAGAGAACAGCCTTGAAACATGTATCTTATCATATGTGAAACAGATCGCCAGTCCAGGTTTGATGCATGAGACAGGGCTCTCAGGGCGGGTGCACTGGGATGACCCTGAGGGATGGGATGGGGAGGGAGGTGGGCGGGGGTTTATGTGTCTTTAGGCGCCTTTTCTCCACCAAATCAGTCAGAAACCAGTATTTATCTAGATCTTTGCATTAGATGAGTTATTTATCAAATCGCTTCCAAAAATCTTGAAAATGTATTTAATTTTAATGTACTTTTTAAAAAGATTTTTTTTCCTTTTGATGTGGACCATTTAAAAGGCTTTAATTTGTTAAAAATATTGTTTCTGTTGTTTATGTTTCTCTTTTTTTGGCCGTGAGGCGTGTAGGATCCTAACTCCCCAGCCAGGGGTCAAACCCATAGCCTCTGCAATGGAAGGGGAAGTCTTAACCACCGGACCACCAGCACAGTCCCTCATCTGTCATCCTTTGATGGCGACATGGCAGGGAGCAGGAAAGAAGCGACTCGGCCTCCCCAGGGCTGGAAGGTCCCGTCCGCACTTGCTCTGTGTGCCCCAACACCCCAGCCTCCCTTTCCCTAGCGCCAGGGGCCTGGGGAAGGCATCTTTCCCTGGCGCTCTGCAGCCCCTGTGAAGTGAAAGCTCAGATGGAAAGGAAGGAAGGAAGGAAGGAAGGAAATGGTGTTTAGTTGGCAGACAGCAGCGCCCACCGTCTGCCTCGGATGAAGGGTCCCAGCGCGGCCGTGGGTGGGAGCGTCCTCTCTCTGCACTGCCTTCCAAGTGCTGGCAGGAAGCGCGGCTTGTCTCAGACAGAAGCGGCAGGAGAGTAAGTCCTGGCTGCCTGGACCGCTCGCCCCTCAGCTGGCTCTGGACAAACCAGGAGCTGAAGTGCAGCAGAGGTCTCCCTTCCCCTCCAGCCTCAGCACTAGCGGGCCACGCGCTCACCGCGGCCTCAGCTGTAACTTCCGTCTGTTACTTTCTTCTCCCTTCTCTGGTTCTGGGCTTTAGAAAGCCTCCCCTCTCCTGGGTCCACGAGCTGAGGGGATCCCTCTTGGAGGAGAGAAGATGGGATCACGAGTCCAGATCCTTTGTGGCCCACAGGCAGGCCTGCCTCCTCCCACCCGTCTCCCAGGGCAGTGGCTTAGCAGGAGAGCTTCCCAGATGGCCCATTTCTATGTCACCGTTTAAACAAAAGCTCAGCGGAGAGCCCAGGGCCCGTCACCTGCTGCCCACAGCAGCCCGTCCAGGCCTTCGGGAAGCTCCGGGAGAGTCACATCCTGCACACCCAAGCCCTCGCAACTTCCCTGGCGGCCCAGTGGGTAAGAGTCCACCTTTCAGAGACACGTGTACCCCCATGTCCATCACAGCACTGTTTACAATAGCTAGGACATGGAAGCAACCTAGATGCCCATCAGCAGACGAACGATGAGAAAGCTGTGGTACATATACACAATGGAGTATTACCCAGCTATTAAAAAGAATCCATTTGAATCAGTTCTAATGAGGGGGATGAAACTGGAGCCTGTCACTGGAGTGAAGTAAGCCAGAAAGAAAAACACCAATACAGTATATTAACACATATATATGGAATTTAGAAAGATGGTAACAATGACCCTATATGCAAGACAACAAAAGGGACACAGGTGTAAAGAATAGACTTTTGGACTCTGTGGGAGAGGGCGAGGGTGGGGTGATGTGAGAGAACAGCCTTGAAACATGTATCTTATCATATGTGAAACAGATCGCCAGTCCAGGTTTGATGCATGAGACAGGGCTCTCAGGGCGGGTGCACTGGGATGACCCTGAGGGATGGGATGGGGAGGGAGGTGGGCGGGGGTTCAGGATGGGGGACACATGTACACCTGTGGCTGATTCACGTCAATGTATGGCAAAACCACTACAATATTGTAACATCATTAGCCTCCAATTAAAATTAATTAATTAAAAAAGAATCTACCTTTCAGTGCAGGAGACGTGTTTTCAATCCCTGGTCGGGGAACTAAGATCCCACATGAGGCAAGGCAACTGAGCCCACGTGCCTCAACTAGGGAAGACCCAACACGGCCAAAAAATAATTCGTTTTTTAAAATTCCATTTAGAGTAGCACAAAGAAATTAAAAAGAAAAAGAGGACCCAAGTCCTTACACGTGCTGATTGTACTTCTGGGAGCTAAGCTTAGGAAGAATCACTCCAGCTGTGGGAAAGCTTCGTGCACGAAGATGCTCACTGTGGTGTCTGGTGCGAGAGCACGCTAGTGAGACAACCCACGTCGTCAGTGACGGAGCAGGCGGGTGTGCCCTTCGTGAAACACAGCGCTAACTGTGGGGGCCACAAGCACCAGCGCTCTCAGGAAGGACGCTTCCGTGAACGTGTGAGTGAAAACGACAAGATGCTAACTCAGAGCTAACTTGTCCTTACAGCCCTCAGAGTGCACACAAGGAAGAAACACTTTAAAAGTGGCCCTCGTGAATAAAGAGTTATACGGATACGGTGGTCAGATTTTAAAAGACTTGTTTCTCATTAGTCTTCAGATTTTTATGGATGTTTCTAGGACTTTTTAATGGAAAAAATAAATTCACAATTTGGGAAAGTGCAGGGAAATTAAAGGCTTTGTGACCCACTTTACCTTCTCTAGTGTGAGAGATAAGTCCTGAGAAAACGTAACAATCCAGTAAGCAAGTCTTTTCACTGGTGCGGCTTAGGAGGAAGATGGTAGGAGAGACAGAAGCTGAAAGGTAACGCTTTTCCTGAATTTTACCAAACCTGAGAGAGGACTCACTTTCTTTATTTTTTCCTTAACCAAGTCTGAGTAGTTTAGAATTTAAGAAAGCTCTTTCCCTCTACTTAAACCCCTAAATTCCAAAGCCCATTTTTCTGCATAGAGCAGAGTATTACAGCGACACCCTGGATCTGCAGGCTACCGCTGATTTCCCCTGATTCATTTGAACCAGCAAAGCAAAATATTCCCTTTTAAGCCAGCTGCAATTTTATTTTTCAATGGAGAACAGGTTTTACCTGTTTTACCCTTTCTCTTTTCACCAAAACTGCCTCAGCAAAGCTAGCCAAAGAGTCTGCAAGCTGTGTTACTTCCACAGTTCCCCAGCCTGCCCCAGCCTGCCCCAGCGATCACGCACAGGAGGGAGGAAACGCTGTCCCACCCATGGATGGAAGTCAGCTCAGCCTGCAGGCATGGGGGCCTCAGTGTTCCGAGTCTCCCCTCGATTCCACTTCCAAGTCAGCCCACAGAGTGACCTTCTCAGCGTGCTGCTCTGACGAATCCGAATCTTGGTTACTTGAGTGTTTGCAGAACACCTGCCTGGTTCAGAGATCTGAGCTCAGCCTCCCACTGTCAGGACACAAGAATGGTGAAGCCCCTGCCTTCAAGGGGCTTACAGTCCAGTCAAAAAAGCAGACGGCCGCAGTATATATCACACACACAAAACACGCGGCCATGAAGAGGAGGAGCTGGCTGGGGAGCTAGACGTGGGCTAGTGAGAGCCTCGGCCTCGGGGCTTTAGGTTCAGACACAGGACACAGAGCACAGACCACAGGGGACAGTTTCCAGCCCCGTTCTGGGGGTCGTGTCTGGGACATGCACACATTTTCTATATCGAGGCATCTAGAGCAGTGGTTCTTGGAGAGGGCAGGGGAGAAGGCTGGACCCTGAGAAGCGGATGAGTGTTATGGAGCACTGCCCCAGGAAAGCACACACCCTAGACACACAAACATGTGCACGTGATTCCAGAAGATTCCGACTCACGCTTCCAGCGCCGTCCATTGGCCTCCAGACAGCACCGGACAATGCCGATGAACGCTGAGCACTTTTTGTACCTTAGGACCTGAATTCATGCTGTGCCTACATTCTTTCCTTCAATCCTGCAACAAAAATAAGACACACAAAGGTTTGTTTCAACAGTATACATGAAAAACCTGAGGCTCAGAGAAGTTACCCAAATTAGAAGGCTGACCCAAGGGAAGCGGCCAAATGTGTGCTCTTTCAAACAACAACTGGCTGAGCAGATACTGACCATCACCCTCCTCCACGACCACCACTGTTTCACAGAAGACAAATCAGATCTCGGCAGGGTAACTCCCAGGCCACATGGGCTGCGCATTCAGAGAGCTTGACAGAGGCGCAGGACCGAAGGTCGATGCTGTGAAATCCCAAGTGGGGCGCGCTTGTGGGGAAGCTCTTGAAGCACACAGCATCTCATCCGGTCGCCTCTGGAGGGGATGCTTCTCCCTGCTGGGGTGCAGAGGGAAAGAAGGCTGCGGGGGGGTCCCTGTCCTGTCCCCGTGACCCTAGAGCAGCCTGCGACGTCAGGGAGCCCCCACCTCCAGCCGGAGCCAGCCAGAGGGAGCCGGAGTGGGTGCCCTGTGAGAACCACACCCAGCCTGGACGTGCCGGAGCTCAGGCAGGAGCTCAGAGCCCCGTTTCAAAGGATAGAAAGAAGAGAGCCGGGCGGGGCGCTCGGACCTGCAGGAGACGCGCCCCACACGATCCATCCATCAGGGCACCGCTCAGCAAACCTCCAGGCTCTGCCCACCACAGGGGAGACCAGCCCCTCTTCCAGGGCCCGGGGTGCAAAGATGCTGCGGGGACATGAGGAAATCATTGCTCCCCAGAACCGTGCCCACACCTGCACAGTCCCCGCACGGCAGGTGTCTCTGGAGTGTCAACACGCCCTTCTACTGTTGGATAAAGCATTTCCAAAGGCCTCGTTTGTAAACAATTCTGAGCTAGTACTTGGATCTCAAAACATTAATTCAGACTGAAAGTGGGATTAACCACCACATTCACCAACCTCGGTGCCAGGATTTATGCTGTCTTTAGAAGTCAGATTCACTAGCAGAAGATAAACATCTCCCAACCTCAAAGACAGTCGAAAAATACAGCTCTGAGAACAAGAGGTTGCTTCCTATCAGAGCCATCGGAGATGCCTGTTTTTATTAATACTAGGGTTACCAATACCACCTCTCACAGTAAACTGAAAGGAGTCAGGATACAGCTGAGCTTAAATGACAAGCTCTGATGGCAAAATATCCCTGTCAAGTCTCTGGTTGGTTATGGAACTTTGGCCACATTCCTGCAGCCTCAGCTTTCATTCATAAAATGGAAGTAACATTGATTATTTCAAAAGCATTGTTGGGAGGATTCAGCACAATTTTGTGTGCCAGACCTGGCACAGGACGAATCCTCAACAAAGCAGCAGCTATTATTATTACTAAGAATTTTGAGAATGGGCATTATGCCCTCAGAATGTGCAGGTCAATGCCACACATTCACATATCTAAGAATAAAGACATTATTGTGCAAGGTAGAACACTTTCTCCCCCAAAGTTATATTCTTTTGGTGTATCCATTTTAGCAACAGCCTAGCATTCAACTAACCAGATTTTTTTTCAAGCCAAAGAAAACCTTGTAACTATGATAGGATTATTCCTGAACCTGTTTAGTGTGTGTGTGTATGTGTGTGTGTGTGTGTGTGTGTGTGTGTGTGAGGGCATTCTGTGATGCTCAGAGTTTGCAATTATTTCCAGTGAAAGCAGAAACGAAACAAAATTCTTTCCTGGTAGCAGAAAGAACACTCAGAGACATTCTACCAGCTTTCTTTTTGTCTTGTTTTGATCTCAACAAATACACAGAAAAGAAAATAAACAAAACAGAACACTTCAAACGTTCCATTGCAGTGAACTCCAACTGTGTGAAAGCCTGGAGTGGAATAGAACCTGGTGCCTCCTCGTCCAGCTCTTCTGGGGAAAATCATTTAGAAGCAGAAATCACACAGCTCCCATGACTCTGCGTTCCCAGCACCCAGCACAGTACCCGCCCAGGGGAAGCCTCAGCACGTGACCTGGGGTAGAAGCTTATTATTTAATGGCCGCGCTTTAACAAGCAGAGTATCATTTTTATGTGCAAAAGCCCAGGGAAGCCAGGGCTCGCTTGCTCCTGCCTTCCCCTCCTCCCCAAAGCTCTCTCTCCCCAGAGTAGGGCAGCCAGCAACCGCCTAGGTTTGTCCTACAAGGAAACCTCGGCAGCAATCCCCTGTAAGATCTCAGTTTATAGAGACTGGGGGTTCCCGGCTCCTCCTCCTTCTTTCAGAGGGCCTGCTCTTGACAAGATGGACCATTTTCATCCTGCATGCGTCCCGGGCCTTCAGAAAACAGAATGCAATGTCGACGCTTTTGCAGGGAGGGAAGTGGGTTTTCTCCGACAGTTGGGCGCTGCTGCGTATCTTATGTGTAGGAAAGGGGCAGCTCTATGTGGCCCACCTTGTGATCACTCATCCTTGGTCTGAAAGGCTGAGTTTCTCCTCTGCAAACGCAGCCCCTTTGTCTCTTCTGAAGTTCACTCATGTTAGTTTCTCTCCGGGTCCCTAAGCCACCAAAGCCGTTTAGAATCCTAAACCGGCTGGATCTCTGTTCAGAACGAACGTTCAGCATAACCCCATCACACCTCACCCCGTTCCGCCCTCTCTCTGCTCCACGTGCCAGCGACCCCAGACTGGACTGCTGTGGTAGCCTCCCAAGCCGCCTCTCTTCATCGCCCAAGGCCGGCGCCCACACAGACACCCCAGCAGCCCTGTTCACGTGTTGGTGGGGCCTGTCTGCCGCCTGTATGGTGGGCCTGCTCCCATGGAGGTGATGGTGCCTTTACGAGGGGAGAGGCAGTGATGTTATCCGAGGCCTGGCTAGCTGTAGGGGACGAGGACATGGTAACAAAGGGGCCTATGATGAAGGCAATTGCAGAGGGCCAGCAGGAGCGGGTGCTGAGCCCAGACAGGGCCCCCAGGGTGGACTGCAGGAGGCTGCAGTCTCTCCTCTCACTAGGCCTGCGATCTGGGGATAAACGAAACAAAATTCTTTCCTGGTAGCAGAAAGAACACTCAGAGACATTCTACCAGCTTTCTTTTTGTCTTGTTTTGATCTCAACAAATACACAGAAAAGAAAATAAACAAAACAGAACACTTCAAACGTTCCATTGCAGTGAACTCCAACTGTGTGAAAGCCTGGAGTGGAATAGAACCTGGTGCCTCCTCGTCCAGCTCTTCTGGGGAAAATCATTTAGAAGCAGAAATCACACAGCTCCCATGACTCTGCGTTCCCAGCACCCAGCACAGTACCCGCCCAGGGGAAGCCTCAGCACGTGACCTGGGGTAGAAGCTTATTATTTAATGGCCGCGCTTTAACAAGCAGAGTATCATTTTTATGTGCAAAAGCCCAGGGAAGCCAGGGCTCGCTTGCTCCTGCCTTCCCCTCCTCCCCAAAGCTCTCTCTCCCCAGAGTAGGGCAGCCAGCAACCGCCTAGGTTTGTCCTACAAGGAAACCTCGGCAGCAATCCCCTGTAAGATCTCAGTTTATAGAGACTGGGGGTTCCCGGCTCCTCCTCCTTCTTTCAGAGGGCCTGCTCTTGACAAGATGGACCATTTTCATCCTGCATGCGTCCCGGGCCTTCAGAAAACAGAATGCAATGTCGACGCTTTTGCAGGGAGGGAAGTGGGTTTTCTCCGACAGTTGGGCGCTGCTGCGTATCTTATGTGTAGGAAAGGGGCAGCTCTATGTGGCCCACCTTGTGATCACTCATCCTTGGTCTGAAAGGCTGAGTTTCTCCTCTGCAAACGCAGCCCCTTTGTCTCTTCTGAAGTTCACTCATGTTAGTTTCTCTCCGGGTCCCTAAGCCACCAAAGCCGTTTAGAATCCTAAACCGGCTGGATCTCTGTTCAGAACGAACGTTCAGCATAACCCCATCACACCTCACCCCGTTCCGCCCTCTCTCTGCTCCACGTGCCAGCGACCCCAGACTGGACTGCTGTGGTAGCCTCCCAAGCCGCCTCTCTTCATCGCCCAAGGCCGGCGCCCACACAGACACCCCAGCAGCCCTGTTCACGTGTTGGTGGGGCCTGTCTGCCGCCTGTATGGTGGGCCTGCTCCCATGGAGGTGATGGTGCCTTTACGAGGGGAGAGGCAGTGATGTTATCCGAGGCCTGGCTAGCTGTAGGGGACGAGGACATGGTAACAAAGGGGCCTATGATGAAGGCAATTGCAGAGGGCCAGCAGGAGCGGGTGCTGAGCCCAGACAGGGCCCCCAGGGTGGACTGCAGGAGGCTGCAGTCTCTCCTCTCACTAGGCCTGCGATCTGGGGACCCCCACCCCCCCGAGTGGATCAGGTATCAGAGGCTGAGCCATCTTTATTAAAAGATCACGCAGCACTGTGATGGGGCATCTCCCCCGGGACCCACAGAGATGGCTGGGCAGGGGAGGCTGATGCCTTCATCAGCACAGCGCTGCTGACTGGCCTCGATGGGTGGGGGAGGAGGAGGGACGGGTGGGCACGCTGACTTATCGGGGATGTGGCCCCCCCCTGACCAGCACCCCCCCACACCGCTGCCCACTTCCTGACTCCCTGCTGCTGGCCTGACAGCCCTGGGAGGTCACCCGCACGCTGGGCGAGGAGGCCCCGAGAAGGGCAGAGGTTCCGTCCTTCCCTGAAATCTGTCCAGATCTCTGAGTTTGGGGTAAACTGGAGCCACGCCCAACACTCGTCACCATCTGTGCCTTTCTCCTCAGGTACCTAGGTACCTAGGAGGCCCTGCTGCCCACTGGGGAGCCTCATTAGCCTCAAGACCCCCAGCGGAGGTGTGGCGGTACCCAGGCCACCCCAGCCAAGGCACGATGGGCGGTAGACAGCCTGGAGCCTCCAGCGTTCCCGGAGCCGCTGCAGCGTCCCTTCCCATGGTCAGAAGGGAACCCAGATGACAGAGGCTCAGAGGGAGAGGCCTCTGCTGTGGAACCCCACAGCCCACAGCCCAGCGGCTGCACAGCGGAGTGCACGATGCCCCCAGCCCCCAAAGGGGCCTCTCCTGCCCTCTCCCTTTGGGAGACAAGGCGCAGACGCAGCCTTGCCTCCCGGTCCTGACTCTGGTGCCCAGGCTGCCGACCGGGAGGTGCCCCCTCCTTCTTCGTCTCCGCTGGACGCAGACCGCAGTCCAGGCCACAGACTGAGCAAGGGTGGGATTCCTGTCCCCTCGGGGGGCCCAGTGGGGAGGACGGGTGCTTCAGTCTTACCGCTGGATAGACCAGAAAGTGTGCCATGTAGACCCAGCAATTCCAGAGGTCTGAGCTCTGGGGAGAGGCCCCCAAGTGTTCTGGGAGACAAGCAGGGAAGGCTGGTAGGAAGGTGGTTTGTAGCAGCAAACACAGGGAACCCCAAACACCCCCAACCAGGAGAGCAGAGAGCACTAGGGGGCAGAAGAAAACATCCAGAGCAGTTCAAAGACGAGCCCGAAGATGCGTGGTGAGGGCACATGTTGGCAGCAAGAGTAGGGAAGCAGGCAGGACCGAGACCACCGCCAGGAGCGCGGACGCGTGTCAGGCAGGGCGAGGGCAGGATCGGGAGGCGCCCGTGCAGCTTGGGCGGAGCGGAAACAGAGGGCCGCTCGGCAGGCCGGCGTTCTTCACGCTTTACCATCCCCGAAGCAGGACAACCTTTAAACTCCTGGCAGCTCGGCAGATGCGCTTGCCTCGCCTTAGAAAGACCTCAGAGTCTCTTGACATTGATGCCAGCTTCTCCAAGGTAGAACATTCTGGAAAGGAGAAGACTCATTTCAGTCAAAATCTCATGATCTGCCTAATTGCAGTCCAACCTGATTTTCAGAATTGATTTCTTGATCACACTTGGCATTGCCGACTAGAGAGAAGCTGACTGCAGACGCCTCGGTGGGGTGATCATACCCCACGCCCCTGGTGTTCGTGCCAGAACCGTTTTGCCTGACTCTCATCATGAGGACACCACCAGATAAATCCAGATCGTGATGCATTTTATGAAGCAACTGTCCTGAGCACCTCAGAAATGTCAGTGTCGTCATCAACAAGGAAAGGCGGGAGACTGTTCTAAACCAAAGGACAGTGAAGCGGCTTAATAACAAATACAGTGAAGGAAGCCTGGTTCAACTCTGGGGGAGAAACCCATAAAGGACCACTGGGAGGTGATCCGTCAGGGATGTTTGAACGTGGACTGGAATTGGATTACACTGAATTAATGGATTTCTGAGGTGTGATCCAGGCGTTAAAGGCACACAGGGAACTGCCAGTGCTTACATATGTATGTAGAAGTGGAGGGAACACCGTGATGGCTGCAATTTTCAAATATCTCAACAAAGTTAAAAAGGCAGTGGGGAGAGAGAGGAGGGGGACGCGAACGTGACTAGCTGTTAACAACTAAGGAGTCTGGGTCAAAAGATGTTTCTTGTATTATCTTTCCAAATTTTTGTTTGAAATTTCTAAATAAAAAGTTTTTGAAAATCAGTTTCTTCTATATCAGAGCAAACTATATGCCTAAAAGAAAGGTTTATAAACCCAAGAAATATTACAGGGTTTTTAGTCTTCTGAAATAGCTCACATAATTTGAAGAATAACAAGGAAAATGAATGCCACAGACACACACATGTTCTCGCGGAAACTGACAGACGAGGAGAGTGAGGAGGACACCGCTGGGACTTCGATGCCTGGTGTCCAAGCTGGAATCCCAGCCTCTTACCTGAAGCCTAGTCTGTCTCCCATTCAAGCACTACAGTTCATTTCGGCAAGAGTCAGCTGAACGGATACGTTTAGAACACTTTGCAGCTATCAGGATCTATTTGACTTTGCCCATATATGGTACTAGTAGAGAACAAAATGACTCAACATTAAAATGTATTTTAAAACTACTTAAGGTCTACAATGTCATAAGAAAAACTGTAGAACTGGGCAACTATTTCTACATTTCAAAAGTACTGGAACTAGTAAACACGGAAAACCACCCTTCAAAAAATGGTTTCCATGACAGCAAGACTTGCAATGATTTTATAACAAAATATTTAAGCTCAACATTCTCTATTTATTGTGATTTAAAATATAAACTACCATTTCATATGTAATACTTTTATTTGTATAATTCATCTAGGATAACTTTGCTCTAATTATTACTAAGAAGAAATAATCTGCTCCTTTTTTCTTACTTAAAAATAGAAGAAGGACCTCGGTTTTACCCTTCACACAATATCACTCTATTGTTATCAGCCCTGGTTAGACTAGGTGAGTAAAGAAATAATAACTGCAAAGAGAGTGGCAAGAGAAAATAGAGGAAGAAAAACACAGACAAAGGAGCAACAGGCTCAGACCGACGCTATAAGCACATCGATGTACGTTTTAAAGTCGAGTACCGATTAGCTTCATCCTCTTTGAAATTCTGTGTGTTTTGCTTCCTCAACTCAATGGAAACAACCAAGAGTACTTGATAATATTAGGCTTTTGTGAGCACCTAAATTAAATTTGCAATCAACATTTAACTTTGGGTGAAATCAAATTTATTAAATTCATAAGTTCTTTTTCATTTAATCATTGTGTGACTGGTGTCTGAATATTAAGATGGAGGCTGATTGTTTGAAGAATAATAAACTGGACATTTGACAAAATAGAAATGGCATCAGCTATGTCTCTCTGTGCACAAAACACCCAAGGAAATTTCAAGTTCCACCAAGATTCACCCCGTCCCAGGATGTGAGGCCTGGACTGCATGTAAGGGGCTGGCCTAGGTCTAGGAGGGCACCTGGCACGAGAACCCTGCCCAGGAGGCACACTCAACACTGAACAGGGGCTGGCCAAGGCAGTCAGTCCTCTCCCCTGGAGTCCACGACAAGCAGAGTCGATTGTCCATGTGGAAAAGCAGGCAGGAAGACGGCGCAGGGAGACGCTTGCAAGACCAGGGAAGCCCCGCAGTGAGCACCCCACCTGCTTGCCGGGCGCAGCAAGGAGGCTGGTCACCCTGCTGCCGGTAGGTTCCCAGCTCTGCCGGGTCCGGGGCACCACCACCTCCCTGGGGCGTTCCTATGGGCTCCACTCCTCCGGTACCCCCTGCAGTGCCAAGCGGGTTCGTGACAGCCAGTGGGAGTCAAGTCAGTCCCAGCCTCCGAGCCAAGCAGGAAACACGCAGGGAGCCTCTGTCATCATCACCCGGTGCTGGTCTCAGTGCTGAGGGTGAACAGAATGCACCCTACTCCATCTCAAGACACGTGTAGTTTAGCAATTAAAATACAACTTCCAAGGGCTTCCCGGGTTAAGAACCCACCTTGCAATGCAGGTGACTCAGGTCTGATCCCTGCTTGGGGAGTAAGAACCCACATACTGCGAGGCAACTAAGCCCAAGCCCCACAACTAGAGAGACCTTGGGCCACAATGAAAGATCCTTCATCACGCAATGAAGATCTCGTGTGCTGCATAAGACCCAATGCAGACAAATAAATAATAAATAAGTAATAAACATTTTAAATATATGTATAAGTATAACATCCAAAAAGCACCAACAGCATCTATGAACTAAGTGCAAAGATGCCACCTAGAAGCGAATGATGAATGCCTCGGAAGCCCGAGTAGGAGGAATTAAAGATTAGCAAAGTCTCCAAGAGGAATGGGACATTTGGGCTGCCCTTGAAAAGAACAGTAAGGCATTTTACCAAGATGCAAAAACTGGGAAGAGTGATGCAAACCAACAGCACAGGGGCAGCATAGTCTGGGGCATCAGGGGACAGTCTGTGTTCAGTCGCCCATTTTTAAAACCTAACCTCACAACTTACTACCTGTGTGACTTGAAGCAAGCTACATCACCTCTCCATCATTCGTTCAGTTCAGTTCAGTTACTCAGTCATGTCCAACTCTTCACGGTCCCAGGGACTGCAGCACTCCAGGCCTCCCTGTCCATCACCAACTCCTGGAGTCTACTCACGCTCATGTCCATTGAGTCAGTGATGCCATTCAACCATCTCATCCTCTGTCATCCCCTTCTCCTGCCCTCAATCTTTCGCAGCATCGGGGTCTTTTCAAATGAGTCAGCTCCTCGTATCAGGTGGCCAAAGTATTGGAGCTTCAGCTTTACCATTAGTCCTTCCAATGAATATTCAGGACTGATCTCCTTTAGAATGGACTGGTTGGATCTCCTTGCAGTCCAAGGGACTCTTAAGAGTTTTCTCCAACACCACAGTTCAAAAGCATCAGTTCTTCAGCACTCAGCTTTCTTTATAATCCAACTCTCACATCCATACATGACCACTGGAAAAATCATAGCCTTGACTAGATGGACCTTCGTTGGCAAAGTAATGTCTCTGCTTTTCAATATGCTATCTAGCTTGGTCATAACTTTCCTTCCAAGGAGCAAGCATCTTTTAATATCCTGGCTGCAATCACCATCTGCAGTGATTCTGGAGCCCAAAAAATAGTCTGTCACTGTTTCCATTGTTTCCCCATCTATTTGCCTTGAAGTGATGGGACCAGATACCATGATCTTAACTTTCTGAATGTTGAGCTTTAAGCCAACTTTTTCACTCTCCTCTTTCACTTTCATCAAGAGGCTCTTTAGCTCTTCTTCACTTTCTGCCATAATTGTGGTGTCATCTGCATATCTGAGGTTATTGATATTTCTCCCAGCAATCTTAATTCCTGCTTGTGCTTCATCCAGCAGAGTGTTTCTCATGATGTACTCTGCATATAAGTTAAATAATCAGAGTGACAATATACAGCCTTGACGTACTCCTTTCCCAATTTGGAACCAACCTGTTCTTCCGTGTCCAGTTCTAACTGCTGCTTCCTGACCTGCATATAGGTTTCTCAAGAGGGAGGTCAGGTGGTCTGGTATTCCCATCTCTTGAAGAATTTTCCACAGTTTGTTGTGATCCACACAGTCAAACGCTTTGGCATAGTCGATAACGCAGAAGTAGATGCTTTTCTGGAACTCTCTTGCTTTTTTCGATGATCCGACAGATGCTGGCTATTTGATCTCTGGTTCCTCTGCTTTTTCTAAATCCAGCTTGAACATCTGGAAGTTCACGGTTCATGTACTGCTGAAGCCTGGCTTGTAGAATTTTGAGAATTACTTTACTAGCGTGTGAGATGACTGCAATTGTGCGGTAGCTTGAGCATTCTTTGGCATTGCCTTTCTTTGGAATTGGAATGAAAACTGACCTTTTCCAGTCCTGTGGCCTCTGCTGAGTTTCCCAAATTTGCTGGCATATTGAGTGCAGCATTTTCACAGCATCATCTTTTAGGATTTGAAACAGCTCCACTGGAATTTCATCACCTCCATTAGCTTTGTCCATAGTGATGCTTCCTAAGGCCCACTTGACTTTGCATTGCAGGATGTCTGGCTCTAACTGAGTGATCACACCGTTGTGATTATCTGGGTCATGAAGATCTTTTTTGTACAGTTCTTCTGTGTATTCTTGCCACCTCTTCTTAATATCTTCTGCTTCTGTTAGGTCCATACCGTTACTGTCCTTTATCAAGCCCATCTTTGCATGAAATGTTCCCTTGGTATCTCTAATTTTCTTGAAGAGATCTCTAGTCTTTCCCATTCTGTTGTTTTCCTCTATTTCTTTGCATTGA
Source organism: Litocranius walleri (assembly GCA_006410535.1). Taxonomy (NCBI): domain Eukaryota; kingdom Metazoa; phylum Chordata; class Mammalia; order Artiodactyla; family Bovidae; genus Litocranius; species Litocranius walleri. The sequence goes on along the minus strand of SJYG01001082.1, from coordinate 443,435 downwards.
TCACTGAGGAAGGCTTTATTATCTCTCCTTGCTATTCTTTGGAACTCTTCATTTAAATGGGTATATCTTTCCTTTTCTCCTTTTCTTTTACTTCTCTTCTTTTCATGGCTATTTGTAAGGCCTCCCCAGACTGCCATTTTGCCTTTTTACATTTCTTTTTCTTGGGGATGGCTTTGATCCCTGTCTCCTGTACAATGTCATGAATCTCCATCCATAGTTATTCAGGCACTTGGTCTATCAGATCTAGTCCCTTAAATCTATTTCTAATTTCCACCGTATAGTCATAAGGGATTTGATTTAGGTCATACCTGAATGGTCTAGTGGTTTTCCCTACTTTCTTCAATTTAAGTCTGAATTTGGCAATAAGGAGTTCATGATCTGAACCACAGTCAGCTCCTGGTCTTGTTTTTGTTGACTGTATAGAGCTTCTCCATCTTTGGCTACAAAGAAGGTAATCAATCTGATTTCGGTGTTGACCATCTGGTGATGTCCATGTGTAGTGTCTTCTCTTGTGTTGTTGAAAAACGGTGTTTGCTATGACCAGTTTGTTCTCTTGGTAAAACTCTATTAGCCCTTGCCTGCTTCATTCTGTACTCCAAGGCCAAATTTGCCTCCAGGTATTTCTTGACTTCTTACTTTTGTATTCCAGTCCCCTATAACAAAAAGGACACCTTTTGGGGATGTTAGTTCTAAAAGGTCTTGTAGGTCTTCATAGCACCGTTCACCTTCAGCTTCTTCAGCATTTGTGGTCAGGGCATAAACTTGGATTACCGTAATATTGAATGGTTTGCCTTGGAAATGAACAGAAGTCATTCTGCTGTTTTTGAGACTGCATCCAAGTACTGCATTTCAGACTCTTGTTGACTACGATAGCTACTCTACTTCTTCTAAGGGATTCTTGCACACAGTAGTAGATATAATGGTCATCTGAGTTAAATTCACCCATTCCAGTCCACTTTGCTTTGCTGATTCCTAAAATGTTGATATTCATTCTTACCATCTCCTGTTTGGCCACTTCCAATTTGCCTTGATTCATGGACCTGACATTCCAGGTTCCTATGCAATATTGCTCTTTACAGCATCGGACCTTGCTTCCATCACCAGTCACAGCCACAGCTGGGTGTTGTTTTTGCTTTGGCTCCGTCTCTTCATTCCTTCTGAAGTTATTTCTCCGTTGATTTCCAGTAGCATATTTGGCACCTACCGGCCTGGGGAGTTCCTCTTTCAGTGTCCTATCATTTTGCCCTTTCACACTGTTCATGGGGTTCTCAAGGCAAGAGTACTGAAGTAGTTTGCCATTCCCTTCTCCAGTGGACCACACTCTGTCAGAACTCCCCACCATGACCCGCCCATCTTAGGTGGGCCTAAACTCCATCCCTCAGTTTATAATAACAGTATTAATCCTTACTCAGAGGGGCTTCCCAGGTGGCTCTCATGGTAAAGAACCCACCCGCCAATGCAGGAGACCTAAGAGATGAAGGTTCGACCCCTGGGTGGGAAAGATCCCCTGGAGGAGGGCGCAGCACCCCACTCCAGTATTCTTGCCTGGAGAATACCATGGATAGAGGAGCCTGGCGGGCCACAGTCTGTGGGGTTGCAAAGAGTCAGACGTGACTGAGAGCGTGTGCCCCCATAAGATTATTTCGAGGATTAAATGAGCTGCAGCGTGTAGTGACTTTAGATCACCGCTTCACCTGCGGCCAGCACTCAGTAGCATCAGCTACATTTTCCACACCCTGTGCTCACGTAAAGCCACCAACTCTCCCTCCTGCCTTCTGCTCCTGGCGACTCTGAGCACACTCGGTGCTCTGGGTTCCGCCCCTCTAGGTCTGTGTGTTTCAGCACGGCCCGTTCAGGCCACCTCCGCCCAGGAGGGCAGTGTGCTCGTGCGGGTGTTCCTGGTTCTCCTGTCTGCATGCAGGAGACCCTGCATAGACTCGTCCCCAGCCTGGTCCTCCACCAACCTTGGTGGATCAGAGATACCTTCCAATGGGAGCTCTTGGTCTTGAGTTGGATTCAAACCCAACTTTATCCTTGACTCCCTTGTGCATATTAAACTCTCTGAACCTCTGGTCTTTTGTCTGTAAATGGAGGGCAGCAACACCTACCTCATAGATGCTATTGCAAGGTTTCAATAAAATGAGGTAAGTATGCAGAGCTGCTTGACACAGTGCCCAACTCAGAATAACTGCCCAACAAGCAGAAGACCTGAGTCTTTCAAACTGTGGTGAAGGAGAAGACTCTTGGGAGTCCTTCGGACTGCAAGGAAAACCAGTCAGTCCTAAAGGAAGTCAACCCTGAATATTCATTGGCAGGACTGTTGCTGAAGCTGAAACTCCAGTAGTTGTGCCACCTGATGTGAAGGTGGCCTGCTGGGGGCCAGCGTGAGGAACTCCGCCCATGGCAAAGGTCATGAGGAAAGAAGCTTGGCATACACAAAGGCGTGATCAAGCCTCAGGAAACCCCCTGTTCCCGAGCATCTACCCCCAAAGCCAGAGTACTTTACCGGGAGCTCTCCCCCATAACCATTTCTTTCGGAGAAGGAGTTAACTTGCAGCTCCAAGTTAATAAAAATTCCTGAGCGTGACAAGAGTGTTTCAACTTACGAACTCTGAAGGTTCTCTAGCCTGCCTGAATAGGTTCGTCCAGCCACATGTGATTGTTTATAACCCCCCAACTGTGAGAGGCACGAGATGCTTTAAAACTTTCTAAATACAGACTCTTTTGAGAAGTTAGAAGATCATTAGTATAGTAATAGTGGGTTGATTAGGAATTATATTGGTGAAGGGTTTTTTCACTTGTCATGCCAATAATTACTGCTGATTCCCTGCCCTGGGTGTGACAAGGGTGTCTTAGGTCAAACCTCTCTGCTGACAGACTAGCTTGTGTGACAACCTCTCAACCATAAATAGCACAGAGAGTTCTGGAGTATTTTGAGAGTCTTAATTAGCATAGGGCTTTTCTCATTGTTGAGTCAATGACTGCTGCCAGGCCTCCATATCCTTAGGCACCTGGGAATATATTAATCAATGGATTTGGAATATAGAAAAGGAAATATAGTAGTGTTTGATGTTAGCAATACTAGACTTTTTGAGTTAATAAATTTTCTCTTTTGTTATAGATCACTGTACTTTGTTATAAATCACTGTGTCCTTGTTATGCAAAAATGTAACTTTATCACTATCTTAAGACTAAATAGATCTTAAGGGAAACATTGGTGAAGGGTTTTCATTTGTTGGGCTGATGTTTGCTGCTAAATCTCCATATTCCCTGCCCTTATAATGAATATAACTAGCATATAGGAGAAATAAGTATTAACCTTTAAGATTAATCATGTTAACCTTAGGTTAAGTAAATTCCTTTCCTAGTTGTAACTCACTACACCCTCACCCTATAGGAATGCAATTTTATTTGGAGGGTGGCACATGATTTAAGAAAAAATCACCCCTGGAAAAATAAGTTTTCTAGTTAACTGACCAGTATCAGAAAGGGCCATAAAATGTCAGCAGACCTTATGGCTGGAAGATGATGTAAAAGCCTACAAGACCTTTGTATAATTTTATATGAAGCACCTGATTGTGACAAGGGTCAGGTCTGCTGACCCCTGCATGACTCTGTATTCATCCCTATGTACAAAAAAAGGTATAAAAACAAAACTGAAAAATAAAGAAATCAGATTAGTTTCTGGAAAGATTGATTCCCCCATGTCGTTTCTTTCTTGCTCCCCGCTTTCCTGGCTGAATTCTCATTTGGTATGAGGGTATGCACCAAGCATACTAACTTTGCCAGGGCTTCTAAGATCAGACTGGGGAGGCCTCAGTGCCTCCTCTCCTTCAGGAGAACGGAAAGAAGCCTGTGGCTATGTAGGTGGTGATTGGTATTCCACGTAAACCAAATTATTCAGTCTTCTTTTTCTCCACTAATATTTCCTACTACACTATCCGTTTCTAATCTCTCTATATATCTGTAATTAAATAGCTTTTTTCTAGGACGCTTACTCCGTCCCCACTTTCGAATTACCCTGGATCCACCGGGGCTGGACCCCGGCAGTGGCCGACTCATTGGAATAGACTCTGATGCTGGGAAAGATTGAAGGCAGGAGGAGAAGGGGACGACAGAAGATGAGATGCTTGGATGGTATCACCAACGGAATGGACATGAGTTTCAGCAAGCTCCAGGAGATGGTGAAGGACCGGGAAGCCTGGCGTGCTGCAATCCATGGGGCTGCAAAGAGTCGGACATGACTTAGCACCTGAACAACAACAGACAAGCTTTAATACACAAACAGCAGCCTTGCTGTGGTGCACAGATTGCTAGTATTTGCTCATTGTTTTCAGAAATAGTCATCACCTTTATCAGATTATCAAAAACAGCCTTCTTGCTGTCTGGAGTCCTCCCAGCGTGGAGGGATCGGCTCAGACTGGAAGGTGTAGGCTGTCGTCATTGGCCAGGGCTCCCCAAGCGTATAAAACACGGAAAAGAAAGCTTCCCTGGCCCCGTCTTCATTTGAGGAGTTATCTTCCCGGAGGGATTCAGGGAAGACAGACGTTTCTATGGAAAATAATTGATAAGTGAGCTGAACAGGGCTCCTACTTCTCCTTTCTTCTTCTTCACACCCTCACCCCCATTCCCAGGGCCCCCAATTTGGCCAACTTCCTACACCAGCTGTACTTGTTCCAGACAAGGATCTGGGCAATTTGCTGGTACTGAGGCCACGATGAACAAGAACACAAGAGTCCCAGGAATACCTGCCTTTGATCCAGTGGGCGAAGCTAGAATCAAAGGGAAGAAGGTCTAATTAGGGGATTACAGGGCTTGGGAATGCCGGGGAGGAAAAATGCTGTTCCTGGGAGGCCTATCCCAGGACACGAGGCCTGTCCCAGGCGTGGCAGCTGTGGCTGGCCTGAATGCCTGTCACACACATCACATGTGCGCTGAGCCGCTTTCAGTCATCTGACTCTTGGCGACCCTACGGACCACAGCCTGTCAGGCTCCTCTGTCCGTGGGATTCTCTGGGCAGTACTGGGTGAGGGGTTGCTTCTTCTCTAGGGGATCCTCCCAACCCAGAGACTGAACCCGAGCCTCCCACATTGTTAGGCAGATTCTTCGCCACTGAGCCACAGGGAAGCCCCATACATACACACAGATTCGTGCATAAACGGAAAATTCCAGAAAGACACAGAGCCGACTGGTGACGACGACTGTCTCTGGGGAGGAAGCCTTGGAGGGCTGGAAACCTGGAGTGGAAGAGAGGTTGGTTTCTACTGATTCTTTTTACCACTTATATTCTTTTATATCACTGATTTTTTTAAGCATATGTATGTATGACTCTTTCAATTTAAGAAATAAGTATGAAAAGACAGTATGAGTAAATTCAGTGAGCTATGAAATCTTTTGATAAAGCCGACAGCATGAAATATTACTTTTAAAAATTCACAAGAGACCACAGTTAACAAAACAGACGCCGTAAATCAAGCCCACAGTCAAAATATTTGCTAGGATTCAGAACTCAAGTAAATTCTGTGATGCGAAGTGTCCTTAAAGGTGACTGAGGATGTCCTGGGGATTGAGAGGAGAGGCCTGATGCTGGGGCAGGCTTTCCTAACAGCGTGGGTTTTTACTTTACAAAGAACATCAATACATTTCCACACCTATTTTTGAATGAAGAGAGAGGGTTTCAGGAAGTTGTGTTCTTCACTAGTTAAATCAGCACCCCCTCCCTACCTGCTTTGGTTCTGAGCCTGAGAACCACACTGCACACACCAGCTGACTCGGTCCTTACAGACAGCATTTTCCCCGGAAGCTTGGAGTGGTCAGTATTAAGGTGGGAGGCCAGAAGCCATGGAATGTTTGGGTGTGGAGTGGGAATCAGGCCTGGGCGTCACACTAAGGCTTCGGGGCCCCTCTGAGGATCTTTGCTCAGTTTCTCATGCTTCTGCTTTGGGGATTTGATGATTACATTTTTCTGAAAGAGAAAAACAAAACTAAAGCCCCACAAGTCCTGAAAATTAGAAGATTTCCCAGTGGAACATTCTATTAAGAAGGAGGAGAAAAATATTCACATGTTCACCAGCCAGGCACCACCATCAATCCCCAAAGGCATTGAAAACAGCAAGAGAAAGTGCTCTTGCAGAAATTACAGAGGCATATTCTGCTTCATCAGATACTACACAACCGAAAATAAAGTAAAACAATTTTTTTTAAGTTGGCTTTGAAAACACACTACTAACATCCAAAACGCTCATATGCTCTAGTAATCATGAAAGCAGGATATAAATTTGTGAACTAAAAAGACAACTGACGAACAGGGAAAGGCAGATGGGTCTATGAAAACACACGGTGGGTTCCACGTTACAGGCAGTTTCGTGGTGCGTTTCTTTGAGCATGTTGGCTCAGACAAGCCTCTGACTTTGTTAAGAGAGAAAGATCCAGAACCAAATTAATCTGCCAGAGTCGTCTCCTGTATTTGGCACAGTTGGATGTAACAGGGAGAGTCTCCATCCTTAAGGAATTACTTCATTTAGAAAGAGATATATAGATGCGTAGGAATGATTAGAATAGCTCCATAGTGTAAGTAAGATCAAAGCGAAAGCCGAGTCTTTCAAATTAACGTCTATAAGCAGTTTACAGTGTGTGCCAGGCAGCATGCCTCCTGCCTCGAATGCATCATCTTGTTGAATTCTCAGCCCCCTGCTCGAGGCAGATGCAGCTGCTGTCTCCCCGTCACAGATGATGAAACAGAGGCTTCCTTAGAAAGGCCAGTAAGTGACAGTTCCAGAGCCCAGGCCCTTAACCAGCGTGCTCTATTTCTTCTGCTCATGTCATCAGAAACAGTTAGCAGCCAGCACGGCAGAATGCCCAAGCCACACATGTCCAGGCACTGGGTCTGTCTTCAGTTCTCAGGAGCATCAAAGGCCACCTTCCTAAACTCACTCCGTTCCTCTATAATCTGCCGGCTCTGCGGCAGCTGCGCCAAGGTTGGGTGCTGGAGCTGTCGGTCCTTTTCCGTCACTTTAGAAACAGTCCTTCTTTGCACGTTTTGACAAAGTAAATAAACGACTCGACCCACGGGGCAGAAGTGAATCGGAACCAGAGCCGCTCTGTGTTACCAACATCTTAGAAGCTATTCTTTTAACATCGAGGCCATATACATTTAACTTCTTCCTTGATTCAAAATGTTCTCATACTTATACAAGAAAAATTAGATCAAATCAAAATATGTTCATCTCCTATAATGAATGTGTTTTCAGAAAGTAACGTATAAACAGAATTGTGTGTTAAATACACAAGGGAGAATTGGCTATTGGAAAGAAGTTGGTAATGATTCATTCTGCACTGCAAGAAATCCTTTTGTATGATTTATTTGTCACGCGCCCCATACCAAACCCATGTTTCAGGCAACTTAGAAAAGTACACATAATCCCAGATAAAATAAAATTTGAAAACAGTAATGGATTTAAGGCAAATGGAACAGAATGGCAGCCAGGGGTAAAAGGAGAGCGCGAAACCCACGGAGGTCTTTGGCCTCCTTGGGGCATGCCCCCTGGTTAAGCCCTAGCTCTCCGGAGGCCAGTGTCTAGGAAACACCATCACTATCCAACTTTAGGTGCGTGGCAGTCGCTCTGACAAGACTGGCGGATGTTTTCCAAATGGTTCCGGGGCCGCCGGACCCCAAGGGGGCCGCTGTCTGCTCCCCACACCTGCTTCCCTGCAGCCTCCGCAGCGAGGCTGCGGTCTCTCCCGAGTCAAGCCACCCTCCAGCTACGCTGCTCTTTCCAGACCACTTTGCAAAAGCTTCTGCTCCTATCGTCGTCTTCCAGGGCCGCTCCCGTCCCCTCGCCCCTCCCAGACCGCCCCCTCCTCCCCTTCCTCCACAGGCGCCTGCACGCTTCCCGCGCCCGCCCAGCCGCCCTGGCACCCTCCTCGCCCTGCCCCATCCCGCCGCACCGGCCACGCGCTGGCACCTCGTGCGCCCCGCGCCCTGCCCCCGGAGCCCCCACCTCCACCTTCCAGGGCCGGTTCCGCCCGCGGCAGCCGCAACCACCTGGGCGCCCAGCGCCTGTGCCCGGGCGCCTCCGGGAGTCTCCAGTGACTGACTCAGAGTTAGTCTGGCCTCCTACCCAGTTCCAGCCACCCTTTCCCTCTGCCGCTTTTTGCCAGTGTCTTAAACTCTCTTGACCTATTGTATTTACATAGCAACTACAGAAATCAAAAACAAACCAAAAGTTCCAATCTAAATGAATTCAACTGTTTCCTTTCTTAGCGCCAGCGACTTCTGAGCAGTGCTTCGAGAAAAAAAAATCAATATTCCTCACATAAATTAAAAGTGAAAAGAAAAAATCTTAGCAAATTAAAGATAGAAGAGCACTTCCTTAATTTATAAAATGGAATTTGCAACAAACATTTTAAACAGAAAAGCTCTAGATGAACTTAGGTTAAATTATTAGAATTAAAGAACAAACTTTGCAAATTTTCTGGACAGATTGTTGTTATTCAGTCACCCAGTCATGTCCGGTTCTTGACTGCAACATGCCAGGCTTCCTTGTCCTTCACCATTTCTCAGAGTTTGCTCAAACTCATGTCCATTGTGTTGGTGACGCCGTCCAACCATCTTATCCTCTGTCGTCCCTTCTCCTCCTGCCTTCAGTCTTTCCCAGCACCAGGGTCTGTTCCAGTGAGTCAGTTCTTCCCATCAAGTGACCAAAGTTTTGAAGCTTCAGCTTCAGCATCAGTCCTTCCAGTGAATATTCAGGACTGATTTCCAGATTGATGGAGTGGTTGGATCTTCTTTCAGTCCAAGGGACTCTCAAGAATCTTCTCCAATACAACAGTTCAAAAGCATCAATCCTTCGGCACTCAGCCTTCCTTATGGTCCAGCTCTCACATCCAGACATGACTACTGGAAAAACCATAGCTTTGATTACACAGACCTTTGTCAGCAAAGTGATGTCTCTGCTTTTTAATATGTTGTCTAGGTTTATCATAGCTTTTCTTCCAAAGAACTAGCAACTTTTAATTTCATGGCTGCAGTCACTGTCCACCATGGTTTTGGAGCCCAAAAAAGTAAAATCTGTCACTGTTGCCACTTTTTCCCATCTATTTGCCATGAAGTGATGGGACCAGATGCCATGATCTTAGATTTTCAGTGTACAGAACTCACTTGTATTTTTCTATTATAGCAATGAAGAGTTTGAATATGTAAAAAAAAAATAGTATGTCATTTATTTCATCAGAAGATATCATGGACTCAGAAATAAATATGACATTGTTTAAACTGCCCAACTGAAATGAGAAACATATTCACAGAAAAACCTATGCATAAAATTTTATAGTGACTTTATTCATAACTGCCAAAACCTGGGAACAACCCAACCGTGTCTCCCACGGAGAGTGGATAAACTAGGATACATGTCTCTGACAGACACTTACTCAGCAGTGTAGGGAAATGAACTCCCAGTACACGCACAGGCAGGGGTGAACCCCAAAGGCATTGGGAGAAATACAAGCCAGACCCTAAGACAGGTTTCCATTTCCATGACATTCTGGAAAAACCAAGTTATACAAGGTGACTGCCAGATGCGGAGGTGGGAAGAAAGGTTTACTAACTTGTGAGGCAGGGGGATTGCTGGGACTGTTCTGGATCTCGGGGTTTTTTCCTAGCTTTATTGTTAACATGCAACGTTGTATATATTTAAGGTATATAGTGTGGTGACTTGATAATATGTATATATATTACATCACAATAAGGTCAGTTAACACATACATCACCTCACATAATTACCACATGCATCCCTTAGCCTTGTGTGTGTGTGTGGTGAGAACCTTTAAGACTTACTCTCTTAGCAAATGTCAAGCATACAATACAGCGCTGCTCACTGAAGTCACTGTGCTACGCCTCACATCCCCAGACACGTTCATCTTATAACTGGGCACTAGACTCTGCCACCTTCACGAACTCCCCCACCGTCCAGCCCCTGGCAACCGCCAAACTACTCTCCACTTCTACGATTTTGGGTTGTTTACTTTTTTTTTTTTTAGATTCCACAAACAGATGAGATCACACAGTAATTGCCCTTCTCTGCCTGACATATTTCACTCAAAGCATCCAAGCTTTGAACATGCTATTGCAAATGGCATGGTTTCCTCCTGAATAATATTCTCCTAGAATTGGACGTGGAACAACAGACTGGTTCCAAATAGGAAAAGGAGTATGTCAAGGCTGTATATTGTCACCCTGCTTATTTAACTTATATGTAGAGTACATCATGAGAAACTCTGGGCTGGAAGAAGCACAAGCTGGAATCAAGATTGCCGGGAGAAATATCAATAACCTCAGATATGCAGATGACACCACCCTTATGGCAGAAGGTGAAGAGGAACTAAAAAGCTTGATGAAAGTGAAAGAGGAGAGTGAAAAAGTTGGCTTAAAGCTCAACATTTAGAAAACGAAGATCATGGCATCCGGTCCCATCACTTCATGGGAAATAGATGGGGAAACAGTGGAAACAGTGTCAGACTTTATTTTTTGGGGCTCCAAAATCACTGCAGATGGTGACTGCAGCCATGACTTAAAAGATGCTTACTCCTTGGAAGGAAAGTTATGACCAACCTAGACAGCATATTAAAAAGCAGAGATATTAGTTTGCCAACAAAGGTCCGTCTAGTCAAGGCTATGGTTTTCCCAGTGGTCATGTATGGATGTGAGAGTTGGACTGTGAAGAAAGCTGAGGGCTGAAGAACTGATGCTTTTGAACTGTGGTGCTGGAGAAGACTCTTGAGAGTCCCTCGGACTGTAAGGAGATCCAACCAGTCCATCCTAAAGGAGATCAGTCTTGAGTGTTCATTGGAAGGACTGATGCTGAAGCTGAAACTCCAATACTTTGGCCACCTGATGCGAAGAGTTCACTCACTGGAAAAGACCCAAATGCTGGGAAGGATTGGGGGCAGGAGGAGAAGGGGATGGCAGAGGATGAAATGGCTAGATGGCATCACTGACTCGATGGACATGAGTTTGGGTGAACTCTGGGAGCTGGTGATGGACAGGGAGGCCTGGCGAGCTGCGGTCCATGGGTTGCAAAGATGTGGACACGGCCGAGCGGCTGCGCTGACCGACTGGCATCTAAGACACGTTTTCTAATCCATGCATCTGTCACTGGGCACTTAGGATGTTCGCATGTCCTGGTTGTTGCAAATAATGCTGCAATAATCATGGGCTGCAAATGTCTCAAGACAGTGATTTAAGTTCTTGTTTTACATCTTGACTGTGGTGGTGGTTACACAAAAAATACCTTTGTCAAAATTCATAGGCCTGCATAATAATGAGTGAGTTTCACTGGGTGCAGATTATACCTCAGTTGTAAAACTTTTAAAAGACAAAAAATAAACAGCATATTCTATATTGTTTATACAATTTTTTTAAAATCTCAGTAGTAGAATTGTTTCAACGGGAAGTTAGTAACAATTCAAAGTTGCTATTTGAATGTCCAATGGTGCTACGTATTCATGTGTTTAACTAGTAGCTTTTAAATGAACAATGAAAACACAGTGATTATAAGAAAAAAACAGAACTTGTATTATTTAAATTATGTCATTCTGTATCACTTGGAATTTGATTGGTGTTTAAGTTTTAGAATAGTGAAAAAGTGTGAGAGGTATAAGGTTTGTGCTTGATAAATGCAAATTTTAGTTAACATAGAAAATATTTTATAAATTTGGTTACCATATTTAAAATTGAGATTCATTTTATTTTATTTAAATAAAATAAAGCTGAAATAAATAAATTAATTAATTAACTGAAACTCTAATACTTTGGCCATCTGATGCAAAGAACAGACTCCTTGGAAAAGACCCTGATGCTGGGAAAGACTGAAGGCAAGAGGAGAAGGGGACGACAGAGGATGAGATGGTTGGATGGCATCACCAACTCCATGGCATCATGGACATGAGTCTGAGCAAGCTCTGGGAGCTGATGATGGACAAGGAAGCCTGGTGTGCTGCAGTCCATGGGGTCACAAAGAGTTGGACAGGACTGAACAGCTGAACTGAACTGATTTAAGTTATTTAATAATTTAAATTTATTTGAATTTAGATTGTCCAGATTTAAAATTTTTCAGTTATTTATTTAAATTATAATTTACGATAATTACAGTTGTGACTTGTTTGAAGACTAAAGAATAAACTAAGAAAATATACTATTACATCAGAGGTTCCATTTGGTAGTTACCTGAACTATACCTTTGGCACACTGTTCAGATTTCTCCACATCGATTTGTTACAGAATATTTTTAAAGGATTTCTGTGACTATTTCCATGTCTGCCAGTTCACATGAAAGGAAGATTTGAAATTGAAATTAACAAAAGTATTTTCAACCGATTGTTAGAGAAGATGGATTTAAAAATGTGGCTACACTATCTTGAACATCGTATACTGAAATCAGTTTTGACAGGCACTGGCAAATGTGTGGAAGCACTGAAAACAGGCGGTGGGAAAGGGTGGTCTTTCCCATAAATGATGCCTCCCCTGTTGGAGCACGTTTGCTTGCCCGCCCCGCTTTGTGCCTAGAACTTACTGCCTCCCAGCACTCCAGAGAACGGGCTCGCTGTACTCACTGTCGGCTGCCTTAACTCCCCTGGGAGAATGTGATCTTTCTCCCCGAAGGCAGGCGTCTTAGTCCACGTGGTTCACCTGTGTGTCCTGAACACCTGGAACAGGGCTTGGCACCGTGTAAGGCCTCAGTGAATGTCTTTGACACAGATGAGGAGCGAGAGAGCGGATGAGTCGTGAGTGTGAGGCACGCTGTAGGGCAGTCCTGCGAGGCTCTGGTTGAGAGCTGTTTGTGCGGAGTCCTGTGAGACGAGGAGTCCCTTTGAGCAGGGGGCCAGGTCTCGAGAGTTCTGTCCACGAAGTGACTGCGTGCACGCTGGGCCACCACTGAGCCATGAAGTGCCTTCCGTGTGCATTAGAAAGCGCGGCCCTTCTTCCCAGCTGTGCGCTGTTGAGGGGTCGTAAAATGGTGTAGCTGCAGTGGAAAAGTGGTATGGCAGGCCCTCAAAGAATTAAAAACAGGATTACCATACGATCCAGTGGTTCCATTTCCAGATGCACACCTGAAAACGTTGAAAGCAGGGCCCTGGAGAGGGACGTGCACACCCGAGTCTCCAGCATGGTACACAGTGGCCCAAAGGTATCCACCAACACATGAGCG
>SJYG01001082.1:405663-429491 GCA_006410535.1 Litocranius walleri | reverse complement strand
AGCGGACGGACAAAGCGTGGGCAGCGCTTGCCGGGAGGCATTGTATTGCATCCCTTAAAGAGGGAGGACATTCTCAACACAGAGAGACCTTGAAGACACAATGCTCAGTGAAGCAGGGCAGTCACGAAAGGATAAACACGGCGTGACTCCACTCACAGGAGGCTGCTGGAATATTCAGCTCCTTAGACAGACGCAGGGTGGGGCTGGCAGGGGCTGAGGGGAGTGAGGCGCTCATGGCTAATGAGGATGGAGTCTGGGTTTGAGGAGATGGAAGAGAGTGATGCATGGGGGGCATGGCTGAAGAGTAATACGTCGCTACTGGGCTGCACTTAAAAGAGGGTGAGACGGGCGATTTCACGCTACGTGTGGCCACCCAGAATAAAACACAACCTGGGCGAAAACGACCCTCTGACGGAAAGAAGACAGCTGTGGCCTGGGAGAAGAGGGAGCTGAGCGCACTCCAGTTAGGGCTCATTTTGATGAGAAGCAGCTATTTTCAAAACCTAGTCTTCAGTGTCACAAAGAGGTGAAGAAACCCAAGGCCGGCAGTGTGTCCGCTGTGATTTCCTTCCTGGAGGACAGCGAGGAGATCCTGATGAAAGACGTCTCACGCGAGCACGCCCTCAGATATGATAATTGCACTTTTAGGCATTTCACCTCAAGAAATAGTCCTAGATATTCGCTAGATGTATCTGTAAGGATGAGCATTTGTTTACAATATCAAATGACTAGAAATCACTTAAAAAGCGGGGCACAGTAAAACAAACGAGCGTGTTGCACTGTCCCTATAAAATTAATAAAAACTCTGCTGCCAAAGAATGGCTAGTGGCGTGGGGGAATGGTCTCAATAAGCCACTACATGTGAAACGTTTACAGAACAGTAAGACCGCTATGCATATACTTTTGCTGAAAAACTTTACTCAGATAGGTAAAGAGAAAGAGTTATAGCACAGCTGATACTGTCTTCATCTTTCCACTTTTATTTATTTTCTAAATTCTTCATACTATACATGTATTCTTTATGTGACTGGAAATAAAAACACTGCGTAAATATTTTCAAGTTAAATCTGAGTCTCTTTGTTTCTGATTGGTAAACACTGGGACCAGTTTTGAACTGTGGTGTTGGAGAAGACTCTTGAGAGTCCCTTGGACTGCAAGGAGATCCAACCAGTCCATTCTAAAGGAGGTCAGTCCTGGGTGTTCTTTGGAAGGAATGATGCTGAAGCTGAAACTCCAATACTTTGGCCACCTCATGCAAAGAGTTGACTCATTGGAAAAGACCCTGATGCTGGAAAGGACTGGGGGCAGGAGGAGAAGGGGACGGCAGAGAATGAGATGGCTGGATGGCATCACCGACTCGATGGACGTGAGTCTGAGTGAACTCCAGGAGTTAGTGATGGACAGGGAGGCCTGGCGTGCTGCGATTCATGGGGTGGCAGAGTCGGACACGACTGAGCGACTGAACTGAACTGGGACCAATTTAGGTTGAAATTTACCTTTGTCAGATGAGAAAGAAAAGGAGGAAAAAAATACTTCCTTTTTTTTTTTTAATTGCCCTGTGTCAGGTTTTACTGTCAAAAACCAGACTGTAAAAGAGGGTTTAAAATATTTAAGGGAATAAATTCTGCAATCACTCAAAAAGCACCTGTTTGTGTGAAATCCTTTGGTATGCAAATCGCCAATCACTCCTGTCTTATTCATTAAAACCAGTCACCCAAGTCTCTTACCAATCAGTGACTGATGGGGGCTGGGGAGGGCAGAGGGGGAAAGAACGACGAGGCTCCGGAGCCTGGAAGGAGAGCTACACTGCTTCTACCCCAGTCCTGTATCTGAGGCTTTCAGAGTCTCATTTCCACGACTCCATCATCCACGGTGTTCACAGCATAGCTCTTCTGACGTCACCTGTTTGGACGTCTGCTGATGCTATGCATTTTTTCCTTCTAATTTTTATTGGAGTATAGTTGCTTTACAATGCTGTGTTAGCTTCTCTGTGCAGCCAAGTGAATCAGCCTCACATACACCTCTATCCCCTCTTTTTTTGGATTTCCTTCCCATTTAGGTCACCACAGCGCTTAAGGGGAGCTTCCTATGTCAAACAGTAGGTCCTCATCAGCTGTCTATTTTACACGTAGTATCAGTAATGTATAGTGTCAATGCCAACCTCCCAACTCGTTTCACACACTCCACCTCCCCCTCTGGGAAACTTTGTTTGTTTTCTACCTCTGTGTCTCTATTCCTGCTTTGCAAATAAAACCATCCGCACCGTTTCTCTAGAGTCCACATATATGCAGTAACATGTATTTGCTTCTCTCTTTTCTAACTTACTTCACTCAATGAGACAGTCCATGTCTCTGCAAATGGCACCGTTCCATCCTTTGGATGACTAACTGATGTTCCGTGGCACAGATGTCCCACTTCTTTACCCACCCCTCTGCTGCTGGATGCCTAGGTCACTCCTGTGCCTTGGCTATTGTGGACAGTGCTGAAGTGAACACGGGGGCCCTGGGCATGTTTCATTTGTCACAACCCCAGCATGGACTGGATCTGGGGGTTTCATTCCAGTGCGCCTTGCCAGACAGTATTTGGATGCTGAACTTCGGTCCCTGCAAGAGGGATGAGGCAGAGAGGAGGCGCAGAGACTCAGTGACGCTTGCAGCTGAAGGCGTACCGTCACTGACTCCATTACCCAACCTAGAGGAATTTTAGCCTTTGTGTCTTCCGGTGTATCCAACTTAAAGGATTTAGGTTTGTAAAGGAACAAGCCTTGATGAGGCTGTGTTCTTTCAGGGGCTTTGCTTTATCTGTTCTGTGCAGCCTGGACTCCAGAATTTTGTCAGAAGTTGTCTCTTAGGCACAGCCCTATCAGGTATCCATGCTTAACAACATCCAGAAAGGTCCAGTTATGAGTTGAATTATGTTCCCCCAAATTCGTGTGTTGGCCCTAACCCCATCCGTTCAAACTGTAACAGGAGACGGGATCTTTAGAGAGGTCCTTAAGCCACAGTGAGGTCAGCTGGGCTGTGTCCTCCTAGGAGAGGAAATAGGACACACACACAGAGGGACAGCCCAGTGAGGACACAGCCCGGGGGCAGAGTCTGCAAGCCAAGGAGGAAGACCTCAGGAGAAGCCAGCCCTGAGACACCTGGTGTGGGACCTCAGCCTCAGACCGGGAGAACCCCCGTTTCTGTGGTTTAAACTCCCAGCCTGTGGTCTGTTCCAGCAGCCCTAGCAGACTAATATAGGTTGTCTCCCAAGATAAATCACGGAGGGATGATTGAACCTATGCAGGAAAAGCAGGAGAAAACCATGCAATTGACTGAAGCATAATTTTTCACCTATAAAGCCACGACGCACACACAGTGGAGTTCTGTGGCTGATTTCTAATTTTCCTCTCTGGGAAATTGGACCCGGCTGGGGTAAACACCTCTGCCGTGGTTTGGCTCAGATACATCAATCCTTTCCTACTGTCTGGCACTTCTCACAATCGGGATTTCTAACAACTGTCACAGGGCGCCTTTCATTCCATCGTCTACCATTCTTCAAAGCTCTGTGTTTAAGTGCCCAGTTTCCATCACTTTCTGTCTAGGTTCTGGTGGAAGCAAGACCCGTGCGATGTTGAAATGCCCAGTGCGCTGAGATCGCTTCTCCTCCCCTCCGGGGGTCGGCTCCGCCCCGATCTCACCAGTGCAGTCGCAGCCGCTGCTTTGCTGGGAGACTGAGTCTCCATCCACACGCTTTGCCTGGCCCTGTGATTTGGGGGTGGGGTGGGTGTTGATATGCGACTCCTGAGTTTTGGGGGAAGAAAGAAGCTTCCGCTTTGGTTTCTGTTGCTGACAACTAGACAGCTTCCCTCCGTACCCCAGGTTTCCTTGACTCAGCCGTGTGTCTCGCTTGTCACCTCACTCCGCCTCCTGTCTGCTCCCCCACTGGGGTATCTGACTGGTTACACCCCCTCTGCACAGGCTGCGGGGACTTTGCCAGACCATCCTTGCTGCTTGTTTTAGAATCAAAGCATTTGCCAAAAAAAAGAAGGAGAATTCGGGTTGTGGAGCCTGGCACAGCTGTTGAGGGTTGGTCTGCAACAGCGATCAGACACCCCCGCCTGCTTCCTGCACAAAGCCTGGACCTCTCACTCATCACTGAGGGGGAAGTCGTTTAAATAAATGGGTCATAATTACCAGAAAGAACACATTAGAAAGATAAGAATATATTTTGTTTGTAAAATAAACTGTCACGGATAAAAATCTAGAAAGTTCAAAAAGTAACGACTAGATGGCCTCCCCAGTGGTTCAGAGGAAAAGAATCCGCCTGCAGCGCAGGTGACACAAGAGATGGGGGTTCAATCCCTGGACTGGGAAGATCCCCTGGAGAAGGAAATGGTAACCCACCCCGTTCTTGCCTGGAGAATCCCATGGACAGAGGCGCCTGGCGGGCTACGGTCCACGGGGCTTCAAAGCGTCGGACACGACTGAAGAGACTGCATATGCTAAGGCACCATCTCAAAAGGATGAAACAGAGTAACTCCATCCTTTTAGACACAGCGTTTGCTAACGGAGGAGGAAGTGGCAGATACAAGACCAGGGGGAACCCAAGGGCCTGGGGCTGGAAGAACCCTTCTTGGGGGTTCCAAGGGGCTGCCTCCCCGGGACGTGTCTGAGGCCCAGACGCCCAAAGGCAGGAGCATCCGAGGGGCATCGTCCCCGTGGGCTGAGGAGTCTGGTGAGCCCAGGGCTGTTCCAAAAGCTTTCCCTGGGGCCCGGGTCGCATGTCAATCCGACATGCCATTGGCAGGCAGGATGATTCCTCCTCACACAGACAGGACACCCACCAGAAAGGGGTGCGCCCCAGAGGGGCTCACGGGGGAGCTGTAGCATCTGTGGACGGGGCCGGTCCAGGAGACAGACACACAGACGGTCTGGGAGCGGGACACACGGATGGTCCAGGAGAGGGACACATGGATGGTCCAGGAGGGGGCGCACGGGCAGTTCAGGAGGGGGACGCATGGCAGTCCAGGAGGGCGACGCATGGCGGTCCGGGAGTGGGACACACACGGATGGTCCAAGAGACAGACACACGGATGGTCCGGGAGTGGGGACAGGCCTGTGACTCAGGAAACGCTCAGGCTTCAGGAAGAGCTCAGGCTTCAGGAAGAAGGGCTCACGGCCGCGGGTCTGGGCAGGCTTCTGGTGCCGCCCTGTCCTTGAGCAGCCGTGGGGCTCTGGGAACTCTGCTGCTGCCTGTGTGTCGCCGCGTCCTCTAAGCCCGAGGGTGAACCACGGGGCTCTGAGCTCACTCCTGAGGGCACTGGTGTCAGGCCAGATCCACGTGCTTTCCTCGGTCTGGTCCGGGCCACCCCCACGCAGAGCAGGCCTGCGTCCCGCCCTTGGGCCCCGGTCCCTCGCAGACCGAAGCCCAGGGCCCGGCCCAGCCGCCCAGCAGGGCAGCCTCGCTGCAGGCCGCTGGCACCGAGGAGCGAGGCAGGACCTGCAGCAGCTGAGGTCAAGCGCCCAGAGGAGGCAGTGGGAAGGCCCAGGCCTGGCCAAGGAGGCCGAGCAGAGAGGAGCTTGGGTGGGACTCAAGGAGGAACCTTCGGGGCCAGGCCGAGGACGGGGCCTGGGGGTGAGGCGCGCTCGGGGATGGGCGGGCCCCGCGAGGGACAGGGCGCTTCCAGAGACGCCGTGGACTGGACCCGGCCATTGGGGCCCCGGCTGCAGGATGAGCCCCGCACACACACTCTGACCTGGCTGCCCCTGGACACGGTCACCACTGAGAAACCTGCCTGGCCTCCCTTTGAAGAAGGACGTGCCACTCGGCCACGGGCACTGGGTCGGTGGAAAGGCCTCCCCGACCCTCAGCCTGTTGGCAGCTTCAGGGCTGGTCCTGAGGCTGACCCAGCCCAGCTGTCGGTCAGCCTGGGACACAGGACGACCCTGAGGGCAGCAGGCTCCTCCTTCCGCCCAACACGGCCTTCCCACCTGCTCCGCCCCTGTGTCCTGAGAACGCTGCTCTGCCTCTGAACGGCCCCCAGCTGGCGGGCTGCATCCCCTGGAACCCCTTCCACGAGAGGTTTCAGACAGAGGTGAGCTTCAGCTGGCACACATCTGCTCTCCAGCCGTATTTCTTCCAACTCTGCTCCGTGATGGAAGCTGGGAGCCTGGCATCGGCAGTGGGAGCAGTCACACCGTGGCAGCTGGCAAACACTGCAGGTCAGGGCTCCTTTTTTTTTTTTTCTGGAAAGCTGGTTGTTAACCATTCAGCAGCACACCACTACTCCTGAATAATAGCAGGGCTGGCCTCTTCACGGGCTTCCGTGGTGGCTCAGACAGTAAAGCATCTGCTTGCAATGCAAGAGACTCGGGTTAGATCCCCGGATTGGGAAGATCTCCTGGAGAAAGAAATGGGAACCCACTCCAGTATTCATGCCTGGGGAATCCCACGGACAGAGGAACCTTGTGGGCTACAGTCCACGGTGCAGAGACTCACATTGCTCCATGGCGTGATGGACAGAGAGCAGAAGCCTGGAGAGGAAGGAACACTACAGGAGATGCTGGAGAAAGCTGCAGATGAGCTCCTCCAAGAGCGGACTTTCTGGGGGGCTCCTGGGCGCCCTGTTCTTACGGGGGTGGCGCTGATCTGGCAGCAGGTCGGAGCCCCGAGCATGGCATGTCCACCACCTAGAAGAAGTCTGTCTGGGTTCCTGGCATCCTGAGTGCAGCCGGGCAAGACTGACTCTGACTCGGAGGACTGAAGACTCCAGCGCAAACCTCAAAGGTCGCTTGTGAGACAGTGTCCCCAGCGCAGAGCCAGCCAGCCGCCGGCACACTGAACACCCTTCTGCTGTCTTGCAAATCACCGTCTGGCCTCCCCATCCTGCTAGTAGGCGGACACACTGGCTCCTTCCCGGTTTTCCAATCCCTAACAGCTTCAGGAGTCCTTCCACACCTCCTGTGTGACTAGGGAAGCTGGGTCTCCAGTTGGCATCTTGTTTGTAAAGTGTTGCTGACCTAATATACTCCAGTATGAGAGTGCCGAGCACAATTTGTAGAAAGAAAGTCCATCTTTTTAAAGTTCTCAGTGAGGAATACATGTTTATTTGACAAATATATATCCAGTGCCCACTGCAAGGCGTTTTTGCTAACACACGTTATGTGAAGGGTGATGAGGGCTAGTCCGTGGAGGGCTCTAACCAGCTGGGTCCAGATGCCCAGAAGACAACGAACCTCTGGGCACTGGCCAAGGGGCGGATATATTTGCAAATACATTTGCTGCCCTTTAAATTACTGTGTAAGTGAAGTCAATTCTCTCAGTTGTGTCCAACTGTTCGCAACCCTGTGGACTGTAACCCACCAGGCTCCTCTGTCCATGGGATTCTCCAGGCAAGAATACTGGAGTGGGTTGCCATTTCCTTCTCCAGGGAGTCTTCCCAACCCAGGGATCGAACCCAGGTCTCCTGCATTGCAGGCAGATGCTTTATCCTCTGAGCCACCAAGAGTTGGCCCATAAATAAGGCTGAGTGCCGAAGAATTGATGCTTCCAAATTGTGGTGCTGGAGAAGACGAGAGTCCCTTGGACTGCAAGGAGATCCAACCAGTCCATCCTAAAGGAGATCAGTCCTGAATATTCACTGGAAGGACTGATGCTGGAGCTGAAGCTCCAATACTTTGGCCACCTGATGCCAAGAGCTGATTCATTGTACAAGACCCTGATGCTGGGAAAGACTGAAGACAGCTCGCCACCGCCGCCGCTGGTCCGCAGAGCCGGAGCTGACATTATGCACCAAGAAGAGTGAACTCTTCCCCCCATTTCCACAATGGCGGACTCGGGCAAGCTTTTCAGCTCCGAGGAGGAAGAAGCCAACTATTGGAAAGACCTGGCTATGACCTACAAGCAGAGGGCAGAGAACACGCAAGAGGAGCTCCGGGAATTCCAGGAGGAAAGCCGGGAATACGAGGCGGAACTGGAGACACAGCTGCAACAAACTGAAAGCCAAAACAGGGACCTGCTGATGGGAACAGCCTCCTCCGCGTGGAGCGGGGACCATCAAGGGGAAGCTTAAAGCAGCATTCTGAAGGCTACTGGCAGATCTCAGCCTTAGAGGATGACCGTGCCCAGACAAAAGCCATTAAAGACACTGCAGAAACACATCTGAGAGCTGCAGCAAGCCAACGATGACCTGGAAAGAGCCAAGCGGGCCACAGTCATGTCACTGGAGGACTCTTGAACAGCGTTTGAATCAAGCCATAGAAAGAAATGCCTTCCTGGAGAGCGAATTGGATGAGAAGGAGAATCTCCTGGAATCTGTTCAGCGACTGAAGGATGAAGCCAGAGATTTGCGGCAGGAATTGGCTGTGCAGCAAAAGCAGGAGAAGCCCAGGACGCCCATGCCCAGCTCGGTGGGCGCTGAGAGGACAGACACAGCGGCGCAGGCCACTGGCTTCGTGCCGTCCATCCCCATAGCTCATCGAGGACCCAGCTCTAGTTTCAACACTCCTGGGACCTTCAGACGTGGCCTGGATGACTCCACTGGGGGGACCCCCCCTCACGCCCGCAGCCCGGATATCAGCCCTCAACATCGCGGGAGACCTGCTGCTGAAAGTGGGGGCCCTGGAGTCCAAACTCGCTTCCTGCCAGAACTTCGTGTACGATCAGTCCCCAAGCTGAGCCAGTGGCCCAGCCTCAGGGCAGGGGAGCAAAAACAGAGACAGCGTAGACAGGCGGCCCGGCGGCAGCAGCGTGCCTCTAGGCGACAAAGGGTTGGGAAAACGCCTGGAGTTTGGGAAGCCGTCATCGAATGTTTCCTCGTTTCCTCACCGTCGCTGCCGTCAGCCCAGGGTGTAGTCAAGATGTTGCTTTAGGAAAGCCACGGAAGCCGAGGCGAGCTTTTCCCCTCCTTCCCTCTTTAAACTAGGTTTTGGGTGTTTGGGGTTTTTTTAAGTTGGTTTGAGAAATACGAACAAGCAGTCACACAAACCCAAGTGATCAAGGTCATTGCCGGTGGCCCTGGGTCGTTGGCTGCAGGAAATGCAGTCCCTTAACCCCCAGCCTCCGTGTTGGCCTGTACAGCCGGGGGATGGCATGACCTTCTGGAAAGGGTGACGTGGGTGCCCAGGCCGCCCCATCCTTGTCAGCTGAGCTGAGTCCCGATTGGTCTCGAGAGGTATTTTTAATGATCGGAGACACCTATGAAGTGGGGTCTGAGCCCATCCTAGGCGCACCCTGCCCCCACAGCTGGTGCTTCTTCCAGAACAAAATCTCCAGTGCACAATGGCATGACAGGGGCCAGTGCCCTGAAATCACGCCTGGGGTGAAGGATAGAACAGGCACGTACCTTTTATTTAAACTGTGGTGTGGTGTACCTCCGAGACTTTTTTTTTCCAAAGTGGAGTATAATTGCTTTACAAAGTTGCTTAGTTTCTGCTGTACAGCAAAGTGAATCAGCTATGTGTGTACATATATCCCACCTCTGGGTCATCACAGAGCACCGAGCTGAGCTCCCTGGGCTATACAGCAGCTTCCCACTAGCTCTCTGTTTTATACACATGTACCTCCAAGACTTTTTAATCTGCCTATCACTGAGGCTTTTAGAGGCATGCTTGAGTTGCATGCCTTGAGTTGAATTTTGTGGGGACCAGGTCAGTGGAAAATCTGTGTCCTCTTTAGACCTATCCTTGTCCTGAGCCTCCTGCCCTGGTCTGGGAGTGACCTCTGCTTCTGAGGGTTTCTGGGGTGTGATGGCCTTAGCGATGTAGCCCCTGAGAACAAGACTTCATTCAAAGCCTGGATGAAAATATCAAGGTTACCATCAGATAAGATGAAGCCACCAGGGTTGCATTGAGAGCATCCTTATTAAAGAAGAAACAAACCCAGGATTTCCAGGCAGACGACACGTGGCTTCTCCCTGCTGATTTGGAACAGCTGCCTCACACTTTGGACACAAGTAAAAAGAACTTGTGAATTCAGGCATATGCATGCAGCCTAACAGCCTTCTAAGTTATTTGTCCAAAAGAACAGCAAAAGTATCCAGTTGAAAACAGAACTTTTCAAGTGCTACTGAAATTCAGCAGAGAATTAAACTCCAGCGCTCACCTCATTACCATGGCAACATTCTAACCTATATCGGTAAAAGATGTACTTTTATTTTTTTAAAAGAACAATAAAATCAAGAGAAACTGAAAAAACAAAACAAAACAAAAAAACTGAAGACAGGAGAAGGGGTGACGGAGGATGAGATGGTTGGATGGCATCATTGACTCAATGGACATGAGCTTGAGCAAACTGAGGAGACAGGGAAGGACAGGGAAGCCTGGTGTGCTGCAGCCCACGGGCAGCAAAGAGTCAGATGTGACTTACCGAGCTCAGCTGGTAGAGGCTCCCCACTCCAGTATTCTGGCCTGGAGAGTTCCATAGGCTGTGTAGTCCATGGGGTCGCAAAGAGTCGGACAGGACTGAGTGACTTTCAGTTTCACTATCAACTGAACAACGAGAAGAAGAGTAAACCGGTCGTGAGGCACAGGCGCGCACACAGGCTCTGGGCCAGGAAGCCTGGGCTGGAGCCTGGCCTGTGCCGTTAGGACCTATGAGAGCTGGGGCAGGTGGAGGGGCTTCTCTGAGCCCCAATTCTCTTATCTTCAAAATGAGGATAATAATAGTATCTTCTGCAAGCTTCGTTTGTGTTAAGTGAGTGAGTATTTGCAAAGTGCCGGGTCCAGAGCGAGGGCTACCTGCTGCTGCTGCTGCTGCTGCGTGACATCAGTCGTGTCCAACTCTGTGCGACCCCACAGACGGCAGCCCAGCAGGCTCCTCTGTCCCTGGGAGTCTCCAGGCAAGAACGCTGGAGGGGGTTGCTACTGCCTTCTCCGAGGGCTACCTAAGCTCTAGACTAAGATACGTGCGTAAGACGCAGGGCTTTCCCCCATGGCCCAGTCATCCCACCCTGTCAACCGTGGCCAGTCTAGTAGACATCTGTATCTTTGGTCCAGACTTTCCCCAGAGCCCAGCTGTTTGTTTCCAACTGTCTGTGGGTTGTCTTGACTTGCGCCACCAACGCCTCAAGCACAGTATGTCCAAAACTAAACCCCCCGCCCCTGCGCCCACCAGTCTGCTGCTCGCCCCTGCTCCCTTCTTGCTCATGAGCATCGCTGTCCACCCCAAGAGAAGCCCGGAGCTCAGAGCCCATGTTTCACCAAGCCTCCCCAGGCCCCAGCTTCCGGGGCTTGGTAACCAGGTAACCCGAGTCACAGGTCCTCTGACACAGCTCCCCCTCCCAGCAAGACCGAACCTCGACTGCCCTTCCCGCTTCTGCAGCGCCCTCTGCTCTCCACCTCCTCCACCGCTCCCTGCCTGGGTCCCGGCCCTCATCGAGTTCCTCAGGAGGGACGAGGTGAGGCTGGACGCTAGGTGAGCACTGACAGTGTCCACTGAGGCGCAGTGCAAACACACCCCGTCACTGAAAACAAACAGCTCTCAGCCCAGCAACCGCACCCAACTGACGGCAGGCCTCTTGCGTCGCCTTTCCCTTGATGGGAAGCACAGCTCCTCGGTCTTGGAGCCAGAGGATGACGGGGTCTGACTGCTGAGAAAAGACGGATAAAATAAACAGCCGCCGTGAGCAGACTATGGGAACGAGGCTTTTGGAGTCGGGCCCGGGGCTTACGTCAGGGCAGGGTAAATTTATTCTGAAATCACCACCTATCTCAGTCCCCCTTCTGTTTGCTCTTTCCCATATAATGATTTGAGTTAAAATGTGTGTAAATTTAAAGTGCTAAAGATGTCAACAAATTCCTATATCAAAGTGATAGATTTTTCACTCCCACCAAAGTCTTGACAGATTCAAGTTTCTCCAAACCTGAGCCAATATTGGGTATCACCAGACTTAAAAATCTCGCCAATCTGATAGGTGTAATTGGCACACTTTTGTGTTTTGATTTGCATTTCTTTAATTGCAAATAAAGTTGAACCTCTTTTTGTACAGTCCAGTTCAGTCGCTCAGTCGTGTCCGACTCTTTGCGACCCCATGAATCGCAGCACGCCAGGCCTCCCTGTCCATCACCAACTCCCAGAGTTCACTCAGACTCACGTTCGAGTCTGTGATGCCATCCAGCCATCTCATCCTCAGTCGTCCCCTTCTCCTCCTGCCCCCAATCCCTCCCAGCATCAGAGTCTTTTCCAGTGAGTCAACTCTTCGCATGAGGTGGCCAAAGTACTGGAGTTTCAGCTTCAGCATCATTCCTTCCAAAGAAATCCCAGGACTGACCTCCTTTAGCGTGGACTGGCTGGATCTCCTTGTGGTCCAGGGCCCTCAGGCGTCCTCTCCGGCACCGCGGTCAAGGCGTTCCCCTGCTTCTGTGATGCTTGTTTACGCCTTCTGCCCATTTTCACTTATCGCACCGGTCGATCTCTTTCTTACTGATTTGTGAGAGCTCTTTGTATATTGAGACAATTAATTCTTTGTAATATGAATTGCAAATTTTTTTTTCATCTTGTCTCTCCCCCCTACCTTTTTTGTGGTAGATTTTTCTAGAGAATACTTTTTTGCTCCTTTGTTATGAAATATAGTGATTTCTTCTTTACAGTGCATTGGTTTTATGTTTTACTTGCTGAGGGCTTTGAAGATCTGAAGAATTAAAGTCTGTCATCTGCTGACTCAGCTGGTAAAGAATCTGCCTGCCATGCAGGAGACCCAGCTTTGATCCCTGGGTCGGGAAGATCCCCTGGAGAAGGGAATGGATACCCACTCTAGTATTCTTGCCTGGAGAATCCCATGGACAGAGAAGTCTGGGGGGCTACAGTCCACGGGGTCCAGAGTTCGCACGACTGAGCGACTGAACCAGCATCACAGAGATCGGAGCTGGCACCGCCGCCCTTCTGGTTCCCCTGCCTGCCCCAGCAGGCTGGCGCCCATCCCCGTGACCTGCACTTCCTCCAGCAGGGCTGACACTCTACTGAGGTCCTGGGTGATTTTTTCTGGGAATTCCCTGGAAGTTCAGTGGTCAGGACTCCATGCTCTCACTGGCAGCGGCCTGGGTTCGATTTGTGGTCGGGGAGCTCAGATTCCACAAGCCACACAGTACAGCTAAGAGAGAGGGAGAGAGAGAGAGAGGGAGGGAGGGAGGGAGAGGGAGAGAGTATTCCTTTGTTGTAAACTGAAAGTCTGTCAAATGCCAGGTAATGTTTGACTCAGACAGGATAGGAAGATTCAGAGATGAGTCACGACTCTGTGGTGTTGCTTCCCAATTGGAGGCAGTGTGAACTCACAGAGACTGAAATAGATACAGGTAGAAATATAGACGAAGATGTCAGCATAGAAATATGGTGAATACGGATACGCATGCAGGCAAACAACCCATGGCCAGGGAACGAGGCCCCGCACCACAGCTAAGACCCAGTGCAGCCAAATAAGTGCTTTAAAAACAGTATCAGAAACATAGAGTATTTTAGAAAGAGACTTCCATATTGTTTGCAGTAGCAGGAAGTTGGTCTCCTGGTAATCCTCTAAGAGAGTACATGAGTTAATTTTTATAAATACATAGATGGAATACAGTGCTGTCAATCAGAAGCAACATACTGATGTGTACAGAACTAGGATAAATTCCTACAACACAGCATAAAGGGGAAAATAAATGTTATAGCACAATAGCATTAAAATATGTATTAAAGCACATACATATATATGTATATGGAGAAGGCGATGGCGCCCACTCCAGTACTCTTGCCTGGAAAATCCCATGGACGGAGGAGCCTGGTGGGCTGCAGTCCATGGGGTTGCCAGGAGTCGGACACGAGTGAACGACTTCCCTTTCACTTTACACTTTCATGCATTGGAGAAGGCAATGGCAACCCACTCCAGTGTTCTTGCCTGGAGAATCCCAGGGACCAGAGGAGCCTGGTGGGCTGCCGCCTATGGGGCCGCACAGAGCCGGACACGACTGCAGCGACGCAGCAGCAGCAGCAGCAGACACCCCAGGCTACAGCCCTCACTCTGCCCGTGAGAGTCTAGAAGCAATGGCGTCCAGCAGCAGTAAGAGTACTCAGCATCCAGATTTTGATTCTAAATATCATTCTGGACTAAACAGAACCAGGATCCTTGGAGAAATGGCCAATCCAATGACCCAAGCAGAGAAAGAATAATATGAGTCTGGAACATCTTATTCTATGAGAAAGTAAGCAAGTACCCCGCAGTTAGGAGACATTTCAGGAAGATACAGAAAATAAATTAAAGGGGTTCCTACTGACCAAATCAGGGGTAGTCTGATCATCAAAACAAATAATGATAGTTACGGATCACAGGGGATTGAGAGAAACAAATTCATGAGTTCATATTGATATACATATACAGATAAATAAATATTCAAAGTTTGATGACATGGTATATAATCACACTGCCTCAATATACTTCCTACAAAATACTCATTCGTTACAAAAGAAAGTAAAGTACCTCCGTGGCGGAGAAGGCTGGCAGACACAACTTTAATCCAGTGATCAAAATAAACACCTCCAATGATTAAGCAAATGGACACCATGCGGCCGGTGACCGGGCACCTGAAGAGACGCAGCATCGCATCTGCGTGACGCTCAGCAAAGACGCAAAGCCCGAATCCAACGAGGAGACGCCGAAGAAACCGATGGTGAGGCGCCTCCAATAAAATGCCGGTCTGCTCACTTTGAAAATGTCAAAGTCAAAAAAGTCAGGAATTCTACAAAGGACATTATTGGGACTAATAGCAAAACCTGAATGGAGTCTGTGCATGAGAATTTGCAGGAGAACGTGTCTGTTCATAGGAAACACACACTAAATTATTCTGATGAATGGAGCCTCAGGGTTTTGTGGGGTTTTTTTATTCCTGTATTTATTTAGCTCTCCTATAATTTTCTTAAAAGTTAAAATTTTAATTTTGAAATAACTATAAATTCATACGCAGTTGTAAGAAACAACGCAGAAAGACCCTGTGTGCCATTTATCCAATTCCTCCCAATGGAGCATTTTGCAAAACTATCACACAGCATCCCTCTCAGGATACCGGCATGGATATAGCCAAGACACAGAACATTTCCATCACCACAAGGACCCCTGCGTTGCCATTTTATAAACACCCCGCCCTCAACCTTCTCTTCCATCCTTCGCCCCCAGCCTTCTCTTCCTTCCCTCCTCTTTCTTCCTTTTTTTTTGGAGTTGATTTACAATGTTGTGTTCATTTCTGCTGCACAGCAGAGTGATTCAGTTACACATCTAGGGGCTTCCTAGGGGGGCGCTAGTGGTAAAGAATCCGCCGGCCAGTGCCGGGGACTCAAGAGACGTGGGTTCGAACCCTGGGTCAGGAAGATCCCCTGGAGGAGGAAATGGCAACCCACTCCAGCATTCTTGCCTGGAGAATCCCACAGACAGGAGAGCCTGAGAGGCTACAGCCCATGGGGCCGCAAAGAGTCAGACACTTAGGCTAAACCACCGCCAGTTCAAAGAAGAAAAGGGTTTTATACTGGGTTGTTGTTGGGTTTTTTTGCAGATTTTCTGAGAGTCTGTTTGTTTCAAAACAAACAAACATAAAAAGAAACATAAGGAAAGAAATAAAAGTTTCTTTCTTAAGATACAAAGAGACAGGAAACTTTCAGTAAAGTTCTTTCTTCTCCTGCAGAGATTCTGGAAAACATTTTTCTCTCTCTTCTGGGTACTGTGCGGCATTGAGGTGGGATCCAGAGCAGCGTGGTCATCTCCGCACAAGGCTGAGAGGAAGCAGAGCCCAGAGGATCGCACACACATGGTCCAGAGCCCCTGGATTAAGTCAGCCTGGGACCCAGCCTTCCTCTGACCTCCCAGCTGCAGGCATCGTTACAATTCCTCGTTAGTCTTAAGCTAGTCATGCTGGGTTTTCAATTATTTGCCACCAAAAGCTTCCTGAATGATTCAGTCATTGAAAAAGATACCAGGGCCCTCTCACAATGAATCCCACTCCAAGCATAACAAATGTTATTGCTCCTGGGTGGACAAAATGTCTCTTGTTTACCAGCATGGACTGTGGGGGAAATCACACACATGGTGTCTTCTAGAGATGGTTCACGATGACCTTCAGATTCCAGGTAAAGGCTGACCAGGGAGTGAAGGGATGTGCTCAGCTTATCACAGAGGGAGCCCAGCAGGCCAGGACCCGAAGCGAGAGAGCAATTGTGCACCTAGGTCCCCATTCAAGAGAGCTTTTACGAGTCTGCAAAAATTACCCCTGGTCTTCCCTTTTCTACCTAAAACCTTATGTATTTCTATTTACATTTCGATTAGTTTTTCTCTTCTGGTTAAATCTTCCTATTCTTTCCTCAGTGACCTTGAGTAACTCAACAGTACCTGGAAGAGAAAGGCTTTTGTCTCATCCTAATACTCAAGATGCTTCCTTGGCAGACCCCGAACCACCGTGCCCGTCTGTGCTGTCTCTCCACACACCGCGCTCTCCAGCCTTACTGTCTGCCCGGGGTTACGCTGCAGGCTGACGGTCTGTGTCCCCCACCCAACCCTAAGGTGCATGTGCTGAAGCCCAACCCCCAGGGTGACAGGCTCGGGAAGAGGGCCTTTGGGGGTGATCAGGTCATGAGGGTGGAGCCCCCATGCAGGGGATGAAGCTTTTATAAACAAGGTCCCACGTGTAAAGCTCCTGTCTCCCTTCTGCCATGCGGGGACGCGGTGGCATGACTGTGAACCAGGAAGTGAGCTCTCAGCAGCCCCCTAACTGCACCGGCGCCTTGAGCTTGGACTTCCAGCCTCCAGGACAGTGGGAAAGAGACACCTGTTGCGGGTCAGCCGCCCAGAGTGGCGTGACTACCGCGCTGGTGGTGTTGTTACAGCAGCCGGAGCCGACCAGACAGACTCCATCCCACGGCTGAAGAAGGCAGTCACGAGCAAGCTGAGCCCTGAGGGGCTGGCTGGGATCGGAAGACAGGAGCAAACACAGTGACTTCAGAATGTGCAGACGGACAGACACAGAGGTGCAGACGGGAACGCAAGGCTCCGTGAGGAGCCCCTCCCCGTCCACCGAGGGACCTAGAGGCAGTGATCCTCCGGCCAGCAAGAGAACACCACCTCCTTCACAGGCGGCCTTTACTATTCGCGGGCGCTTCTCTGTGCCTGCCTTAAAACCCTTCATCATGCTCTGTCAGAACTCCCCTGACGCGGAATCACGTAAGCACCATGTGTCTGTCATCAGGGAGGACGTATCCCTGCCTCTCCACCAAGGACAGGACAAGGACGAGGCATAGCACGCAGGACTCAAACGCCTTTTGGGTGAACCAAGTCTGAATATAGACACAATGATGTCCAAAAGTGAGAGTGAAAATCATTCAGTCGTGTCTTGTTCTTTGTGACCCCATGGACTATACAGTCCACGGAATTCTCCAGGCAAGAATATTGGAGTGGGAGGCCTATCCCTTCTCCAGGGGATCTTCCCAAACCCGGGATGGAACCCAGGTCTCTGAAATGCAGGCGGATTCTTTACCAGCTGAGCCACCAGGGGAGCCCCTGATGCCGAGGTCGGGCTCAGTGTCGTCTCTCCCGTGAAGCCTCCTGGGACGTGCGGCAGAGAAACGCCCCGCCTCTGCACGGGGGGATCTTCCACGCCTTCCTGTAGCACTGGTGCATCCTTCCTTGCTCTTGGGCTCATCTCCCCACTCCACTGTGAATATTTGTGGGCAGCATCTGACTCTTTTTCTTGGTCCCCAGCCCTCGGTTAAGGCTTTTTGGATTTGATGGCGTCTCTCCATGGACCACACTGGCCTGCCTGCAGAGCTAATCCCTGCCATTGGCATCGTCGGCTCTAGGCTCCACCGGTGGAAGCCAACCGTTCCCGGGGAATCCAGGATGGAAGCAGCAGAGCCCTTTGCTCCAGCCCTGTTTCTGCAGAAGACGCTGCCCTTGGCTAAGCAGGAGGCAGTCTTCAGAGAGCTGACTCACCTGCTTGACACGTCTGTCTCAGAAACGTTTGACTTGATGCTTTGCTTTTGCTGTGAAAGAAGCCAGGCTCCACTTTGCAGCGGGAGGTGGCGGGCTCATGAAATGAGTGTTTGCCTGTTTCTGACGGCTTCCCTGGAGGCTGGCTGGGCAAGCTCCCACGGGGCGATGAAATGGTGATGATCGTGCACCAGGAAGGCTGCAGAGCCCCCGACACGCTGCTCGAGGAGGCGCCCACGCTGGCAGAAAGTGCTGCGAGAGAGACGGAACCCCGGGCTGTAGGCTCAGAAGTTTCCTCACTAACCACGCAGACCGGGGTGAGCTACAGAGAGGCGCTTTGCCGCTGAGAAACTTGGATAGAAGAGGAAACAGCAGATCTTCCCAAAAGCTCCGGCCTCGACAAAGCCTGGCGTTTGTTTTTATTGCTGCCAGGACAAATCACTGCACACTGAGCAGCTTGAAACCACACCATTCCTCATTTCACAGCTCTGCAGCTCGGCAGTCTGGGTGCAGCGTGGCTCCACTGGGTCCCCTTTCAGAGGCTGCGGGCTGGAATCAGCAAGGCTGCAGTCCCGATCAGGGCTCTGAGCGGAGAGTCTGCGGCCAAGCTCGCTCAGGCTGCTGGCCAGGTGGTTGTGCAAGTGGGGGCCCCGCTCTATTGCTGGCTGTCAGCTGGGGGCACCCTTAGCTCCCAGAAGCCTCCCTGGAATCCTGGCACAAGGCTCTGACTTCTCAGAACCAGCAAAGGAAACCTGAATCCCCCCCCAGGACTCGAATCTCCCTGACTCCCCTTTCTGCCGCCTTCCCTTTAACTCTATCCAGAGAAAGGTCTTTGCTTTTTAAGGGCTGGGGTAATTAAATGGATAATCATGGCCTTCCTTGGTGACTCAGCTGGTAAAGAATTCGCCTGCTATGCAGGAGACCTGGGTTCGATCCCTGGATTGGGAAGGTCCCCTGGAGAAGGGAAAGTCTCCCCACTCCAGTATTCTGGCCTGGAGAATTCCATGGACAGAGGAGCCTGGTGGGCTACAGTCCAAGAGGTCACAACGAGTCGGACATGACTGAGCGACTAACACGTATACGGGCCTGTGGCCCAGCCAAAGTGACATATAAAATTAAATACCATAGCTTCTGATTAGGACATCCTCTTTCCCGTCATTGTCAGAGGCTTCGGGACCGTTGGCTCTCCTCCCCTGCCTGTGACCGTCCCACCTCTTGGTCCACTCGAGCCCTTCCGCCGCCAGGCCTGGCTGACGGAGGCCCAGGCTCCTCTGCTCGCCATGCTGAGCGCAGGCATTGGCTGAGCGCATTCAGGCTTACTTTGCGGGCATGGTTTTCCCAACCAATCATGGCAGAAACACACCAGGGATAACAAAAATGACAGATGAGAAGGTCCAAGGCTTAGAAAATCATGCTTTCTCCCCATCCAGCACTCAGGTATTGATCTCCTTTCTGAGAGGGAGATTGGAAATGGCAGGCTTTTTTGTCTGTACACACTGTTGAAAGTAGATCTCACCCAACCCCTGGTCTTTGAGCACCTGAAGTTCCAACAAAGCGAAATAGAAGGCGCTTGCAAAGGCCTTTAATCTGAAGGGGACTGTTTGCTTTTCTGAGGAAGTTTTAACTTTCCGCTCAGGCCCTATTTTTCAAGAAGGAATATTCCCTTGGGCGTAGCCTCCCTGGAGGCTTATCCCTAGAGAGGAATTTATAAGATCTTCAGAACACTGTGTAACCATTTAAAAAAACCCGAGTGGTCAAGGGTTTTAACTGGGCAGGGAATAAAAAGCTATTATCTTTCCTCCTCCCTCCTCTTTTATCTCTCACTTCCCTGGTGGCTCAGATGGTAAAGCGTCTGCCTACAATGCGGGAGGCCCGGGTTCGATCCCTGGGTCAGGAAGATCCCCTGGAGAAGGAAATGGCAACCACTCCAGTACCCTTGCTTGGAAAAACTCATGGACAGAGGAGCCTGGTAGGCTACAGTCCACAGGGTCACAAAGAGTCGGACACGACTGAGCGACTTCACTTTCCTATTCTACCTCTCACCCCACATCAGAAAAATCAGGAAGCCCCACCTTTTCCAAAGGGAAGAATCTTGGTCCCCAGCCCTCGGTTAAGGCTTTTTGGATTTGATGGCGTCTCTCCATGGACCACACTGGCCTGCCTGCAGAGCTAATCCCTGCCATTGGCATCGTCGGCTCTAGGCTCCACCGGTGGAAGCCAACCGTTCCCGGGGAATCCAGGATGGAAGCAGCAGAGCCCTTTGCTCCAGCCCTGTTTCTGCAGAAGACGCTGCCCTTGGCTAAGCAGGAGGCAGTCTTCAGAGAGCTGACTCACCTGCTTGACACGTCTGTCTCAGAAACGTTTGACTTGATGCTTTGCTTTTGCTGTGAAAGAAGCCAGGCTCCACTTTGCAGCGGGAGGTGGCGGGCTCATGAAATGAGTGTTTGCCTGTTTCTGACGGCTTCCCTGGAGGCTGGCTGGGCAAGCTCCCACGGGGCGATGAAATGGTGATGATCGTGCACCAGGAAGGCTGCAGAGCCCCCGACACGCTGCTCGAGGAGGCGCCCACGCTGGCAGAAAGTGCTGCGAGAGAGACGGAACCCCGGGCTGTAGGCTCAGAAGTTTCCTCACTAACCACGCAGACCGGGGTGAGCTACAGAGAGGCGCTTTGCCGCTGAGAAACTTGGATAGAAGAGGAAACAGCAGATCTTCCCAAAAGCTCCGGCCTCGACAAAGCCTGGCGTTTGTTTTTATTGCTGCCAGGACAAATCACTGCACACTGAGCAGCTTGAAACCACACCATTCCTCATTTCACAGCTCTGCAGCTCGGCAGTCTGGGTGCAGCGTGGCTCCACTGGGTCCCCTTTCAGAGGCTGCGGGCTGGAATCAGCAAGGCTGCAGTCCCGATCAGGGCTCTGAGCGGAGAGTCTGCGGCCAAGCTCGCTCAGGCTGCTGGCCAGGTGGTTGTGCAAGTGGGGGCCCCGCTCTATTGCTGGCTGTCAGCTGGGGGCACCCTTAGCTCCCAGAAGCCTCCCTGGAATCCTGGCACAAGGCTCTGACTTCTCAGAACCAGCAAAGGAAACCTGAATCCCCCCCCAGGACTCGAATCTCCCTGACTCCCCTTTCTGCCGCCTTCCCTCTAACTCTATCCAGAGAAAGGTCTTTGCTTTTTAAGGGCTGGGGTAATTAAATGGATAATCATGGCCTTCCTTGGTGACTCAGCTGGTAAAGAATTCGCCTGCTATGCAGGAGACCTGGGTTCGATCCCTGGATTGGGAAGGTCCCCTGGAGAAGGGAAAGTCTCCCCACTCCAGTATTCTGGCCTGGAGAATTCCATGGACAGAGGAGCCTGGTGGGCTACAGTCCAAGAGGTCACAACGAGTCGGACATGACTGAGCGACTAACACGTATACGGGCCTGTGGCCCAGCCAAAGTGACATATAAAATTAAATACCATAGCTTCTGATTAGGACGTCCTCTTTCCCGTCATTGTCAGAGGCTTCGGGACCGTTGGCTCTCCTCCCCTGCCTGTGACCGTCCCACCTCTTGGTCCACTCGAGCCCTTCCGCCGCCAGGCCTGGCTGACGGAGGCCCAGGCTCCTCTGCTCGCCATGCTGAGCGCAGGCATTGGCTGAGCGCATTCAGGCTTACTTTGCGGGCATGGTTTTCCCAACCAATCATGGCAGAAACACACCAGGGATAACAAAAATGACAGATGAGAAGGTCCAAGGCTTAGAAAATCATGCTTTCTCCCCATCCAGCACTCAGGTATTGATCTCCTTTCTGAGAGGGAGATTGGAAATGGCAGGCTTTTTTGTCTGTACACACTGTTGAAAGTAGATCTCACCCAACCCCTGGTCTTTGAGCACCTGAAGTTCCAACAAAGCGAAATAGAAGGCGCTTGCAAAGGCCTTTAATCTGAAGGGGACTGTTTGCTTTTCTGAGGAAGTTTTAACTTTCCGCTCAGGCCCTATTTTTCAAGAAGGAATATTCCCTTGGGCGTAGCCTCCCTGGAGGCTTATCCCTAGAGAGGAATTTATAAGATCTTCAGAACACTGTGTAACCATTTAAAAAAACCCGAGTGGTCAAGGGTTTTAACTGGGCAGGGAATAAAAAGCTATTATCTTTCCTCCTCCCTCCTCTTTTATCTCTCACTTCCCTGGTGGCTCAGATGGTAAAGCGTCTGCCTACAATGCGGGAGGCCCGGGTTCGATCCCTGGGTCAGGAAGATCCCCTGGAGAAGGAAATGGCAACCACTCCAGTACCCTTGCTTGGAAAAACTCATGGACAGAGGAGCCTGGTAGGCTACAGTCCACAGGGTCACAAAGAGTCGGACACGACTGAGCGACTTCACTTTCCTATTCTACCTCTCACCCCACATCAGAAAAATCAGGAAGCCCCACCTTTTCCAAAGGGAAGAATCACGTGGCCATGGTGCCAAGGCCCTGATGTGCTCTGGGCCAGCCTGCTCACCGGCCACGGCCGCACCCCCGCACCCCCCCCCCCGTGCCCTGCCCCCCCTGACTTCCCACCAGCCGCTGCACAGCCAAGCCAGACGGCCGGAGGGAAGCTGTGGCCTTCTCTCTTCTACGCTGTTTGGAAACCATTAAGGACTTTTGCTATTGTTTTTCTGGAGAAGGAAAATACTGGCCGCATCTTTTTTTAAACTGTATATTCCGATTGTACTTTGGGGGGGAGGGGAGGTGGTCTTGGTTATAGCACGCGGGCTCTCTGGTCGTGGTGTGCAGGCTCTTCTCTGGCCAGGGCTTGCAGGCTGCAGGGCGTGAGCTGGCTCAGCAGTTGCCCTGCACAGGCTGAGCTGCCCCAGTGGCAGGCAGGACCTCAGCTCCCCAACCAGGGATCGAGCCTGCACCCACTGTGCTCGAAGGCGAATTCTTAACCACTAGACCACCAGGAAAGTCCTTAGGCAGAATCTTAAGAATTGCCAAGAGCGTCGGAAGAGGCCACAAGGTGAGAATGTCCGTGGAGCATCTGTTTACTTCAATCCACCTGACCGTGCCCGTCCCATCACCACTGATGGCAGATGAGCCTAGAACTGCACCATCTGACGCCTTCACGACCCCGGTTGCCTCCTCACTGGCCTCCATTGACTTGTAAATCCTGCACCCTTCAACCATCCTCCCTAGGGCTCTCAAGCTATTCCTTCCTAAAACACCCCCCTTCACACAGATACGTTCCCCCTTCGAAATGTCCACTGGGTTCCCAGTTCTCGCCCAGCCCCTCCACAATCTGAACATAACCTGCCATTCCCAAAACATCCACCCACTCCCCCATTCATTCACGCACTTGATGGACACACTGAGAATCTATTCCGTGCAGGCCCTAGAGACACAGGTCAGGCTGAGCTAACTTGGACAGTCTCTGCTCTCAGGGGCTTACTACCTGGCTAGGGGAACAGAGGCCTCGACAGGGCATTCCAGTGAGCGTGACGGGATGAGGAGGAGGAAGACCCAGTGCCAGCGTGCCCATCGCGTCCACCTGGGCGGACCCTCGGTTCCCACTTACTGGCTTCCTCACTGACCACTGAACACACACGTTCCCTCCCCCGCGCACTGGCTCAACAACCCTATGAAACTCTCCCCAGACCCCTCTGTCCTTCAGGGGCCCGGTCGTGTCCTGCCTTCCCTGTCTTCCTGATCCATGCAACCTATGAGGAACTTTCCCTTGTCTCCGCGATGGGGTCCCAGGCAGCATCTTCTAAGCCCTACCAACTCCGCCTTCTGCATTCGTTAGTCGTGAGGGGGTACTTGTCATCCTCTCAACCTGGTAGCCCACATCAGGGACACAAGAGACCCCACAACCTCACCCACCCCTCGTCCAGCCCTCAACACTCCAGCTCTGTGCAAATGCTGCCTGGGGTCTTCAGAGCTGCCCTCCGGGGGTC
>SJYG01001082.1:322416-405321 GCA_006410535.1 Litocranius walleri | reverse complement strand
TATCATCCCTGCTTTCATGGTGGGATGGTGGGATCGGGGGGCAGGGTGGGTGGTCCTAAGTCCACCAGGGTAAGGTAACTTGCAGAGCTCACCACGCAGTCTCCTGGCCTGCTGTAGGACAGGACCCCACCTGTCCCCTCAACCCCTCCCAGCAGCACCCCTTCCTGCCCGGCATTCCTGAGGGTCAGGGGATGGCTCCCCTCCCAGGGGCAGGAGCACAGGGCGATCCCAGGGCCCCAACTTGCTGCCTTCCTCATTGGCCTGCAAGAAGGCGTGGCTTTCAATGACCCCTCCAGCCCCTGGGCTGTAAGAGACAGGCCGGGTTCTCACGTCGGGAGGGTGAAGGCTCAGGACCGCTATTCAGGCTCCCCTGCCCTTGGGATCTAGCCTGCACTGTCACTCATCTCGATTCAGACACACGCAGTACAGCCCGGGGCATGGCTGCAAGGCCCCCAGGGGGTGAAAAGGAGCGGCAGCCCGGGCATGGACCAGGACACAGGCCAGCGGGGACACGGTGCGAGGGTCAGGCTCGGGTTCCAGCCCGTCTCTCACATGAGAAGAGCCGCCCTGTACGAAGGGCTCAAGTGTCAGCGTTGAGCTCACCTCTTCACACGTCCTGCCTCATTCAGTCTACTCGTCACTGGAGTCTGGCGTGAGATGAGGAAGCCGGCACCTCCAGAAACATCCTACTCCACCCGGGGCCCGGATGAGTATCTCTCAGCCTCCCTGCAGAGCCCCAGGGTTCAGTCAGGTGCCTGCCCAGCCCCAAGTCGAGGGAGAAGAAAAGACACATCACTGAAGGTGAACCGCTGTCCAGGGGCTCCAAGCCGTGACAGAGGAATGCTCTCCTCCTCCTTCTAAAAGTACACACGCATGCCACCAGTGCCGCCTGCATACTCCACCCGCTGTTACAGCTCCTTAGCTGCTTCCACATCTTCTTCATTATTCTGTGAGGCCCGGAGAAGCTGGGGGTCCCACCCTATGTCTACACGTGCACAGGCATCACGTGGATGCACGCACACACGCACACACTTCATCTCTCAGAAAAGCAGAATGGGCACACTGGTGGGATCTTTAGAGACGCTCTAATGGGAGCCACACCAAAAAATTCTTCCTATCAAGAAGTATTTCTCCTGGACACTAATCCGTCTGCAAAAATAAAACTGGCAGTTTGTGCTGGCCTGTCCTAAGGCTGTGTCTCTCCTACACTATAATCTCTATCTTCCTGTGAGTCTCTGAAGGTGGGACGATGGTTTATGCTTCTTGCTAAAGCGTTATAACCTGGGCTTCCCTAGTGGTCCAGTGGTTGAGTCCACCTGCCAGTGCAGGGGACGCGGGTTCAATCCCTAGTCCAGGAAGATTCGGCGTGCTCTGGAGCAGCTGAGTCAGTGTGCCTCAAGTACTGAGCCTTTGTTCTAGAGCCTGAGAGCTGCAACCGCTGAAAGCCTCCCGCCCTGGGGCCTGTCCTCTGCAAAGAGGGGCCTCCACAGTGAGAAGCCCAAGCGCCACACAAAGAGTAGCTCCCAATCGTCGCAACTAGAGAGAGCCCACACATGCAGCCAAAATAAATAAATTTTTAAAAAGCAGTACAATCTACTTTTCACATCCATCTAACGCTAGAGGACTAGCCCGGCCCAGGAGGGCTTTGCTAGTTGAAGGTGGGTAAAGGGGGGGGAGGAGAAGCCCACGCCAGATACCACCCTGCCTCTCGCCGCCTATTGATTCAGGATCGGCTTTTACTTTTTCCAATTTTATTGAGACGTAGGAGATAGATAAAATTGTGTATTCATTGTATCCAGCATGATGATACATGTGTACATCGTGACATGGTCACCTCGGTTAAGATGCTTGGCACGTCTCTCAGGTCACACGGCCCCCATTCTCTGTGTGTCTGGGGGGTGATGATGCCTCAGCTCTGCCCTCCTCGGTTCAATTCAGCTCAGTCGCTCAGCCGCGTCCAACTCTTGCAACCCCACAGACTGCAGCATGTCCGGCTTCACTGTCCATCACCAACTCCCAGAGTTCACTCAAACTCATGTCCATTGAGCTGGTGATGCCATCCAACCATCTTATCCTCTGTTGTCCCCTTCTCTTCCAGCCTTCAATCTTTCTTGGCCTCAGGGTCTTTTCCAATGAGTCAGTTTTTCTCATTAGGTGGTCAAAGTACTGGAGTTTCAGCTTCAGCATCAGTCCTTCCATGAACACTTAGGACTGATCTCCTTTAGGATGGACCGGTTGGATCTCCTTGCAGTCCAAGGGACTCTCAAGAGACTTCTCCAGCACCACAGTTCACAAGCATCAGTTCTTTGGTGCTCACCTTTCTTTACGGTCCAGCTCTCGCATCTGCCAGGGTCCTGCCCTGGTGGGTCCAGGGTAATTCGAAGGAGAGGTGGAGTAGGCGAGGAAAAACTCACTCATTTAGAAAAATAAAAAGAGACTAAGAGGACATAGTAGTAGTAGTAGGAGAAACAATGGAGAAAAGATGCTGAATAACTTGGTTATGCAGAAAACTAATAAAGTTCCAAGACAAGGAACTTGCACCATCTACGTTAGACCACGGGTGCCCACTTGAATAGTGGAGGGTGCCCCACCTTGGGCTCCCTCTCGTGTGGGACTTAGAAGCCAGGGCAAGTAAGTAGACTCAGAGAGCCTCCACGCCCCAGATGGGAATTCAGCCTGAAAGGGAGAGGGAGGGAGAGGGAGAAAGAGAGAGAGAGAGAGATTTGAAACGGGGGAGCCAGATTCCCAAGAAACCAGTTCGAGAAGCTGGTCTGAGAAACCCTTTATTGTTCGGGAGAGCTTTTATACTTTTGATTGTACATAGAGATCAATGGATAATACAAAATTATGCAGCGTCAGCAGCCCTGACTCTTATTGAGACCAGGCTTTCTCTCTGCATCCCTAGCTGTATACACAAGTCTTAGGTGATTTACATCATCTTCTGGCCAGAAGGCCAATTAGCATTTTACAGCCCTTTTCTGATAAGGGTAATAGTGTTGTTCTAAGTCTGGTGCCACTCTCAGA
Source organism: Litocranius walleri (assembly GCA_006410535.1). Taxonomy (NCBI): domain Eukaryota; kingdom Metazoa; phylum Chordata; class Mammalia; order Artiodactyla; family Bovidae; genus Litocranius; species Litocranius walleri. The sequence continues at coordinate 402,297 of SJYG01001082.1, read as the reverse complement.
AAGCACTAAATAAAGTTACATTCTTACATAGCAAGGGCACAACAATTTATAACAATGAAAGAGGAGTACAGTGATTTATAACTAAGAGAACATTTATTAACTCAAAAGTCTAGTGTTGCTAACATCAAAACTACTGTATTCTTGTTTCTGCATCCTGATTACATTGATTAATATCCTCCCAGGTGCCTAAAAGATAAAGGATATGGAGGCCTGGTGGCAAACATTAATGCAGCAATGGAAGCCTTCACCAAACCAATTCTTAGCTCTAAAAGGCTCTATATCTTTAAGATGTTTTAAGCTATGTGCCTCTTGTGGATGGGGGGCTGTAAACAATCACAAGTTGTAAAACTCTCCAACCGTTAGGCAAGTTAGAGGGCCATCAGAGGGTTTTAAGCCGAGACATTCCTTTCATATGCAGGAGACCAGTTGGAGCTCTAAGTTAACTTTTTCCAGAGAAAGGTGGTCATGTCAGAAGAGTACAGTATAGCAGATGATAAACAGACAGATTTTGGTTTGGAGGTAGATGCTCAGACAGAGGATCCCTTGAGACCTGACTCGCCTTGCCCGTCTGGTCTCTCCACATGACCTTGCCATGGGTGGGATCTCCCGTGCTGGCTCCCGGCACACATCCATACATGACTACTGGAAAAACCATAGCCCAAGAATACTGGAGTGGGTAGCCTATCCTTTCTCCAGGGCATCTTCTCAATTCAGGAATCAGACTGGGGTCTTCCTGCATTGCAGGCAGATTCTTTACCAGCTGAGCTACAAGGGAAGCCCATAGCTTTGAGTAGACAGATCTTTGTTGGCAAAGTAACGTCTTTGCTTTTAAATATACTATCTAGGTTGGTTACAACTTTTCTTCCAAGGAGCAAGGGTCTTTTAATTTCATGGCTGCAGTCACCATCTGCAGTGATTTTGGAGCCCTCCAAAATAAAGTCTGACATCATCTCCATTGTTTCCTCCATCTATTTGCCATGAAGTGATGGGACCGGATGATATGATCTTTGTTGAGTTGAGTTTTAAGCCAACTTTTTAACTCTCCTCTCTCACTTTCATCAGGAGGCTCTTCAGTTCTTCACTTTCTGCCATAAGTGCGGTGTCATCTGCATATCTGAGGTTACTGATATTTCTCCTGGCAGTCTTGATTCCAGCTTGTGCTTTATCCAGCCCAGCGTTTCACATGATGTACTCTTCATGTAAGTTAAATAAGCAGGGTGACAATATGCAGCCTTGATGGACTCCTTTCCCAGTTTGGCTCCAGTCTGTTGTTCCATATCTGGTTCTAACTGTTGCTTCTTGACCTGCATACAGATTTCTGCATTCAGGAAACAGGTGGGGTGGTCTGGTATTCCCATCTCTAAGAATTTTCCACAGCTTGCTGTGATCCACACAGGCGAAGGCTTTGGTGTCTCTATGAAGCAGAAGCAGCAAATCTCAAACGTCCAACAGTGTTGTTAACTACAGTCACCATGCTGTCCATCAGACCCCAGAACTTACTCGTTTTGTAACTGCAGTTTGTACAGGCTGAGCAGCACCTCCCCATTTTCATGCTCTAGCTCCTGTCAATCGTCTTGCTACTATTTCTACAACCTTGACATTTTTATTAATAAATTCATTTTTAACTGGAGGATGATTGCTTCACAATATTGTGTTGGTCTCTGCCATACCCCAGCATAAATCAGCCATAGGTACACACATGTCCCCTCCCTCTAGCCCTCCCTCCCACCCCCACCCATCCCAGCCCTCTAGGCTGCCACAGAGCACCAGGGTTGAGCTCCCGGTGCCATACAGCAAATCCCCACTGGCCGTCTGTTTCACAAGCAGTAACGTATATGTTTCAATGCTGCCCTCTCAATTCATTCCAGCCTCTCCTTCCTCCACTGTCTCCACAATCTGTTCTCTATGTCTGTGTCTCCTTTATTGCCCTGCAAATAGGTTTCTAGATGCCATATATTTGCATTAATATACAGTATTTGTTTTTCTCTGACTCACTTCACTCTGTATAATAGGCTCTAGGCTCTTCCTCCTCATTAAAACTGACTCATATGTGTTCCTTTCTAACAGCTGAGCCGCATCCCATTGTGTGTTCATACCACAACTTCATCCATTCACCTGTCGGATGGCTCCCATGTCCTATCTGTGGTAAATGATGCTGCAGTGAACACTGGGGTGTGTCTTTTTCAATTACAATTTCCTTAGGGTACGTGCCCGGTAGTGGGACTGTTGGGTCTACAACCTCAACTTTTTTCACTTCAGTTCAGCTCAGTTCAGTCACTCAGTCATGTCTGACTCTTTGCAACCCCATGGACTGCAGCACATCAGGCTTCCCTGTCCATCACCAACTCCCGGAGCCTGCTCAAACTCATGTCCGTCAAGTCGGTGGCCACAACTTTTTTAGAAAGTCTATTTATTTATTTATTTGGCTGCAGGTGGGGTCTCTGTGGCAGTGCACCGATTCTCCAGTTGTGGTGAGTGGGCTCCAGAGCTCGCGGGCTCAGGAGTCACAGCTCGGGGGCTTTTAGCTTCTCGGAGGCAAGTGGGATCCTAGTTCCCCAAGCAGGGATTCACCTGGTATTCCTTGCATTTCAAGGCAGATTCTTAGCCACTGGACCACCAGGAAGTCCTTAAACTCCAACTCATTTTAAGATTCCACGTGTAACTGAGATGCTACAGTGTTTGCCTGGCTTGCTTCACTGAGCACAGCGGCCTCCAGGTTGTAGAAGGGGTCAGAACCTCGTCCTTGTTCATGCTGAATAGCATCCCGTTGTGCCACAAACCACTTGTTTCCATTCATCCCTCGATGGGCACTGGGGCTGTTGCCACCTTCGCGCTGTTGCAAATACTGCTGCTGTGGACTTTGCTATGCAATTGTCTAAAGTTCTGCTTACAGATCTTTGGGGTGTACAGCCAGAAGTGGGATTTCTGGATCCTGTGACACTTGTGTGTTTCATTTTTTTCAAGCATGCTATACTTGAGTATTTGGTTTCATGTGAAGATTGTATAATTTCAGAAAACCTCTAAGCCCCCAGCCCATGGGCTCCTGTTCCTTGGGTTCCTTAGAAACTGGTCTTAGATCCTAGAGGGACCTGATGCCAAGCGGGGAGAGGCCCTGGAGGGTACCAGGCCCCTCACCTCGCCGCGCGGCCCGCAGGGGACATGGGACTTGCCTACAGGCACGGCCTCTCAGGAAGACAGCCTGGGCGGAGCCTGGACCCAGACGGTACAGCTGAGGAAGGGTTCCAAAGCCTCCGTCATCACCAGGGGCGTGGAGCCCCGCAGAAGGCCACACTTTGCATTGAGCCTGCCTCGCCCAGCCCGGCTGTAAGACTAAGGTCTCGCCCCTTGCACAAGTCAGCTTCCCAAGGCCTGGGTGCTCTGCCCCATCAGGCACACACCCAGGGTCACCTGATACTCCTGGTACCAGCCAGTCTCTCCACCCGAGGAGCCAGCCCAGCTTGAACCTGTTTCCTTGTTTTCCTTCTGGGCGTCTCCTGCCTTGCTGACGGGTCTGTGTTATTCCTGTCGGTGGCCCATCCTCCTGCCGAGCTGGGAACAGGCACACGGTGGGGGGGGTGGGTGTTGCGGGAGCGCGGACCGTTTGCTGTTCTTCACCACCCCTCTCGGGGCTGGCTGAGCTGGCTTCTGGCAAAACTTAGGAGAAGTGAAGCCTGCCTTTCCCACCTGGTGGTCTCTCCTCCGCACTCACCTGCCCTCTCCAGATTCCCACACCCTGGGCTCGCCCTCACAACCCCAGTAGCTTCACTGCAGCACTTTTCTCCTCCACACTCTGCCCCTCACCGCCCGCCCGTGCAGGAGAGGAAAGCAGGCCCACACGTTTTCCTCCAGGAGCAGGAGTGAAACTGCCCACACAGCGTCAAATGGGCTTCTCTCTAGAAAAATCGACTTCTCGCCTGCCATCGCCAGTGATCCCAACTGCAGTCCTGTAGGATTACGTGGGGAAAAGATGGAAGTCTTCGCTTTGATGAGAACACTGATCCTCAGGAAGGTGAGTGACCTTCCCGAGGGCACACAAGTGCAAGTCAAGACCTCAGAGCACATTCTCACTTTACCTGGGGGCTCTGCAAGGGGTCCTATGCAAAGTTTAAAGTTCACGGCCAGAAAAGGGACGCTGAGAAATCTGGGGTGCAGTGCCTTCAAAACACTGCTTCTCCAAAGCAGCCACACCAGAAGCTTCTCTGCTCCATCCATCTGGGGACCAGTCTCCAGCAGTTCCTAAGAGCACCTCACAAGCAGAGGGCAGAGTGCAGACAGTGCTACCTCATTCTGTCTGCTGCTGCAGAAGCATGCGGTCCTGTGTCCCTGCGGGGTGGCAGCCCCTCCTGCCTGTGGCCCCCACTTGGAGCCCTTCCACCCCAGGGGGAGGCACGGCCCAGCTGCACTCAAGATGGTGGGAAGCCTGGCGAGTGGTGCAAGGCGCCGGCTTCCGCCGAGCCGGGAAAATGAATGGCTCTAATGTGAGTCTCTTTAGCCACTTGACTTTCTGCCCCTTCCTTCATTCTTGACGTCCGGCCAAGATACCCTCCTGACTCTCCAACCATCCTTCTGTAACAGCCTAGGGAATCAGCTGTCTCCCACTCACCAGAGCACATGCAAGTTTATGCCTGATGAGTGGAAATGAGTGCTGATTTCATTCCCTTTTCAAGGAAAATGTGCAGGAATGAGGAGCCAGTTAGACCTGCTGAAAACCCTTGCAGGCTGGTCATTTCTGAGTCATGCCTACCTGATGCTGAATTGCCTGGTTGGGGTTTAACTGCACAGCGTGGCCTGCTGCCTCTACGGTTGGGTTGGCTCCGTTTGATGATGGAGGCCACAAAAATAATGATCAGTAGCCACTGCAGATCAGACCCAGGGGCAGCAACACGAAGAGGAAAGCAAGTGGCCACATTAACCACCAAAATGGCCAGCTTGATGCTGTGTGGGAAACGCAACCTGTAGAATATCTGGGAGATCGCTTCATTTGAAACATGAAATTATTCATATTTGACTGCTTGACACTCTTTAAAAATGGAGGGTTTGCACCGTTCAGCCTCATGGCTATGTCCCCTTGATCGTCGCGTCATCACTCACTGGACTTCTCAGGATTGCTCGGCTGGGGCTCAGGAGAAGGAACTAGTCTGCCTCTTGCCATGGTCCTGACATGTTCTTCTTCTCAAGTACAGTTTAGAGGAAAAAAACTCTGGACTAGGAGTCGGAAGACCTATATTTCAGCCCCCGTTGACTTCTTTTTTTTTATTATTATTATTAAATTTATTTATTTTTTAAATTACAATACTGCATTTGTTTTGCCATACATTGACATGTATTAGCCACAGGTGAACACACTCTCCCAATGCCGAAGCCCCCTCCCGCCTCCCACCCCACACCATCTACCTGAATCATCCTGTGCACCAGCCCCATGCATCCTGCATCCTGCATTGAACATTGGCGCTTCGTTTCTTACAAGATAGTATATGTTTCAATGCCATTCTCCCAAACCATCCCACCCTTTCCCTCTCCCCCAGAGTCCAAAAGTCCGTTCTATACCTCTGTGTCTCTTTTGTTGTCTCACATATAGGGTCATCATTACTATCTTCTAAATTCCATATATATGTGTCAGTATACTGTATTGGTGTTTTTCTTTCTGGCTTACTTCACTCTGTATAATTTACTGCATTTGTTTTGCCATACATTGACATGTATTAGCCACAGGTGAACACACTCTCCCAATGCCGAAGCCCCCTCCCGCCTCCCACCCCACACCATCTACCTGAATCATCCTGTGCACCAGCCCCATGCATCCTGCATCCTGCATTGAACATTGGCGCTTCGTTTCTTACAAGATAGTATATGTTTCAATGCCATTCTCCCAAACCATCCCACCCTTTCCCTCTCCCCCAGAGTCCAAAAGTCCGTTCTATACCTCTGTGTCTCTTTTGTTGTCTCACATATAGGGTCAGAAAAACACCAATACAGTATACTGACACATATATATGGAATTTAGAAGATAGTAATGATGACCCCCGTTGACTTCTGATACGGCCATGAACAAGCCTTTCTCCTCTAAGCCTCATTCTTGCCAACTGAAGCTATCCCATAAACATTCTCATGACACCCAAATGAGCTGATGGATGGGAACATGGTTTTTTAACGTGAAAATCACACCACAGATCATTCATGCAGGCTGCGCACACTAACCCTATTGGTGTGTGTGTGTGTGTGCTCCCTCCAGAGAGAATAGATTTCAAAGGCACTCGTGGCCGACCGCCCTGTTGCTCCAGTGTCATTTCTGATCGCAAACAATGCCAAGACGGTAACAACTTGCCACTGTGTGTTCCATTAGTCATCAGACTGTAAGGATTTGATAAATAGTGAGAAAACCCGCGGACTCTCGGGGAGGGGGGAAATCCGAGTTATTGACAGCAGCAAATTACGTTTCTTTGAAAAGGACGGTGTCACAGTTCTTAGGGATTATTTGCTTGACATGAGGAGACCCCGAGTGGCTTCTGGAGGCCCCGCCTGCAAGATGAGCAGCCCGGCGTCCCCTCCTGTCCCTTGATTCCAGCGTTTGCACAACACAGCTGGGCAGCTCCTTGGGACAGCCTGGGGCCCGTGTTGGGGTGGGGGCAGGAGAGGAGGTTCGGGGTGTTGGCTCTGTGTCCTCCGCTCCCGCCCCATCTCTTCGTCTGTGCAGCTGCCTCCGGTCCTCCCGCTGCGGAGACAGCCCGGGCAGATGGCCCCTCGGAGCGGCTGCCAGCCCCACTCCACTGGCAGCTGCTGCACAGCCCCGGGGGAGCGGCGTGACCACGGGCACCCACCCGTGAGCAGACACATGTGCGGCTCGTCCTGCCCCTGGCGCCAGGCCTGTGGGCGCAGCTCCCTGCCATCCGGAGGCCTCCAGCTGGCTCAGCGTAACATGGCCCCCTCCCTTCACCAGGGAAATGCGGGCCTGCAAGCGTCCACCTCTGAGATGTCCGTCTCTGTGGTGAGCAATGCAGTGTTGCGCAGATACACACGTGTCTTTAAAACATCCGTATTAGAGAATATGTTTTAAAATTCTCTTGAGGACCTTTCCAAAGCTTAAGCAGATTAACTCTCAGATGTTAAGAGGAAAAGATGGAATGAAAGGATACCAAATCTTTGAGGACATCACGCTTGGTGAAATAAACTGGTCACTGAGTTTAGCAAGAGGTGACTCCGCCTCCGTGAGGCTCCTACAGTCGGAGTCAAGCTGACAGAAGGTAGACAGTGTCTGCCTGGGGCTGGGGAAGGCGGGTGGGGGCTTCCATCCTACAAGAGGTAAGAGCTCTGGAAACTGGTTACACAACAATGTAAACGTGCCTGACACGACTGCACTGCACACTTAGAAATAGTTGATGTGGCCAATTTCATGCGCGTGATTTAATTTCTAAAAATTTTTTTTACAGAATCCTAAACGTGAAGTAATGAAGTTCTCAGAGTTACATATCCCAGAATGGCTAGAATCTACGAGATGTAAAAAATAAATAAAAACAAAACCTTCAAATAGAAATGTCCATTATCATCTACAATAAGAAGTTCCATCATTACCCACTGGAAATTTTCTCTAGGAAATCTGCTATTTCTAATTGCCTCAATAAAAACTGTTAGAAATACACAAAGTCAAAAAGTTGGTGCATGTGGGACTTCCCTGGTGGCCCAGTGGGATTAAGAATTCGCCTTGCAGTGCGGGTTCTCTCCCTGGCTGGGGAACTAAGGTCTCGCGTGCGATACTGAGCCCACGCCACAGCAAAAGATCCCTCACAATGCATCGCAGGTCCTTCATGCCACGACCAAGACCCGACGCAGCCAAACAAATATTTAAAAAAACAAATCAGTAGGTAGATGCTGTGGTCTGAATGCTCGCGTTGTGTGTTGAAATCCTAACCCTCAGAGGCGATGGCGTTGGCAGGCAGAGACTCTGGAGTGATGCGGTCCTGGGAATGAAGGCCTGGAGGTGGGATTAGTGTCCTTATTAAAGAGACCTCCCCAGGGCCCACAGCCGCTCCACCACACGAGGACACTGACCCCGCAGAGGCCCCCAGGCTCAGAATTCCCACCTGCAGAGCTGTGGGAAGTGTCTGTCCTCACAAGCTCTCAGCAGTAGCCCACACGGCCTAAGAAGGCATCTCATTCCATCAGCGGACACCTGGAGGGGGGAAGCACCAGACTCTCCTCCACAGCGGCTTCTCCTCCCCTCCTGGGGCGCAGATTAGGAGATGGGCTCCAGGAGTCTGACTCCCGATCATTGTTCAGCTTGTACCAGGAAGCAGCTCCTCAGTCACAGGCCAGATTAAAGGGGGCCTCGCTTCTCATCTAGCTCTGCTTCCCTCGGGATCAAAATTACAGCTCTTCTCACCGCTGGGTCGAGTCCTTTCATCTTGGTCTTGACCAAAATGGAAACCAGGATCACGAGAATTCCTAGGGGCCAGTGTTGAAAGGAATTTCCCCTGCTCTTCTTGCCAGAGTCTCGAGGGGGGCACCCTTCCTCGGGTGAGTAATTGCAATTCCATGTGACGGAACAAACAGCATCTCGTTTTCAAAAGGGAAGGACATGCAAGGAAATCAGCTGAAGGAAGTGGAGATGAAAGCCCGTCTGGACGCAGCGTCCGGATGAGATGTTGCCTCTCGACACGCAGGAGCTCTCTCAGAAGTGACTCCAAAGCCACGAGTCCCCTCGGAAGTTAAGAGGACTTCTCTGAATCCACGCTCCAGGAAATAAACTAAACAAAACCCCAGAAAAGGCTCAGACTCCACCCAGACGAGTACCAGGCCTTTGCTGCAAACTCCTCACCGAGCTCAGCCCTGTCCAGGGCCCAGCTGCCGCCCCCGGCTACCTGTCTTTTCAGACGCCTCTGCCCGGCAGTGAGAGCACGTGGGGCTGCCTAGCCGGGCCAGGAGGCCGCTCTGTGTGCACAAGTCTTCCCGGAGGAGCGGACACTTCTCTGCCCGCTTCCGCTCCTCTCCACCCCCGCAGTCCTCCGGGACCTCCGCGGCCCTCCCCCTGGCGCACGACCAGCTCTGTGCCCAACCACACCCCATCTCTGGAACCTGGCAATCAGGCTTCCATGTTTCCAGACGCAATCCTCCCCTGCCTTTTCTGAAGCCCCTGCCTTGCCGTGATGGACTTGGTCCCGATTCTATGGACTAACTCTGAAAATATGGCTCATGGCTTCATGTCACACAGAGACAACAAAGAGAGAGAAAAGAGATGAGAGAAAGAGGCCCCACAGTCAAGTTCTTCCCCAAATTCATAGCTCCTGTTGGAAGCTGCTATGTGCAAATAGAGAAGGAGCAATAAAGACTTAGTTCTGAGAATGAGCACCCGCAATGAGCCACACCCCCTCATCCCGCCCCTGCAGCGGGCATCACCCAGAGCTCCCACCCACACTGCACTCTTGTCCCGTGGTCACCGGTTAACCATCGGGCTCTGCAGTCCTCCCGATCAACCACCTCCTGGTGAGACCAGCATACCCGCAGAAGATTACACGGAGGAGTCGTTCATCCAACACTTGTCAGCAAGGCTGCCGCAGGCAGACTGCGGACCCAGGACGTGTCAGTGCCGAGCCGCTTCCATCAGAGCAGGGCCTTGAGGTCCTGGCATCCTAGACCGCGAGTCCAGGCCACTGGCAGATTTTGCAGCCACTGTTTTCTAGTGGACAGACCAAGTGCCTGCCTGCCGTCCTCTTCCTCTCTGATCTCACCCCACACTCGGTCCGTCCTGCCGGCGTTCACTGTGCTAACTCAAGAGGATGGTTTATAAAGTGGGATTCTTCTCCAAGCACAGAGCAGACTCTGGGCCCATTGCTTGGATGAATGTCATTCATGAAACACTCCTTGGGCCACACTGATGAGAGGAGACCGTTAGCTGCTAGACAGGGCTGTTCAGACTCACAGGGGAGGCTCGCGATGTACTCAGTCCCTGATAAACGACCACGCCGCTCAACACCCTCTGCAGAAGGAAGCCACCAGCGCAGAGTCAGGGATGGTGAGAGGCAGGGGGCGGAGGTCCTTTCCCCCGTCCTTTCCATTGTGCACACTCACTTTCAGAAGTTTTCTATTCATCCAGGTTGGGGTTTTGGAGGCAGTGTGTTGTTCAGCCGCTTTAGCGATCTCTTACACAGGACCAGGCATTTTCAAAGCCCCGCTCTGGGGGTGCAATGGAAGGTGGGGGTGGGGGTTGTCGCTTAGATGCTGCCATGGGCTAAAGTGCGTCTCCTTCCTTTCAGAAGGAGCTGCCAGAGGAAGGAGGACTCAGAAAAGGAACTGTGACCTCGTGGTGATGGCATTTTAGAATCATCGCTCTAGAGAACACAGAGGGAGCACATAACTTCTCAAAGATTGCACCCCACACAAATGAGTACTCGGATCACCTGTTCAGTGATCCTGAGACCTCCCACGGTGGAGCGCAGGAGTGAGTCAGCATCGCGGTGAACACGGACTCACCATCTGAGTTCAAGTCCTCCAGGCACATTCTGCAGACCCACCACCTAAGTCAGGCAACCAGCTGGAAAACACTGCGGCAACACAAACGTGCATTCCGAAGCTCCGCCCTCTGCGGCTCAGCGCAGGGCATCCCACTGAGTCAGAAAGATGCAGAAAGGCTCGGGGCTGTGGAGCCCTGTCTTCCCAGAACGGAGCCTCTGCCCAGCAGACAGCAGGGCAGCCTGCGCTCCATCCGCAGCTGTGAGCTGGCCCCCTGCTGGGAATCTCAGCCTGACTTGAAGTTTATCTCCCTCTCCTCCCTCATCACCCAGACCGTAGCCCAACGCCTCTCTCATTCTTCCTGTGGCTGCCCTAGAATGCCGATGTTTGGATCTAAGCAGAGCGAGGTACCTGCCGAGAATCAGCTTCAGGGGGCAAAGGATGGATCCCCAGCAATGCTTAGTCCCAGGCCCAGTCTTGAGGGCAGGCTCTGTCTTGTGGTCACTCATCCCCTGGCTTCAGGGGCTGGCACTGTGGGGACACCAGCCTCGTGGACATTTTGTTAAAATTCCAGTTCCGTGGTGTTCCCCACATGGTTGCTGTTCAGTCACTCAGGCATGTCCGACCCTTTGCAACCCCATGGACTACAGCACACCAGGCTTCCCAGTCCTGCTCTGTCTCCCACAGTTTGCTCAAACTCACATCCATCGAGTCAATGAAGCCATCCAACCATCTCATCCTCTGTTGTCCCCTTCTCCCCCTGCCCTCAGTCTTTCCCAGCATCAAGGTCTTTTCCAAAGGGTCAGCTCTTAGCATCAGGGACCAAAGTATTGGAGCTTCAGCATCAGTCCTTCCAGTGAATTTTCAGGGCTGATTTCCTTTAGGGTTGACTGGCTTGATCTCCTTGCTGTCCAAGGGACTTCATTAGTATTCTACAGCACCACAGTTTGAAGGCAGCAATATCCCCTTATCCTAGAATGTTCTGAAAATGGAGTCCTTGACTGATTAACTTAGGGCTGCAGGGTCACAAAGAGTCAGACACAACCGTGTGACTGAACTGAACTGAAAGACAGTCTTCAGGAAAGATGTTCTATGTCCAGAAAGCATTAAATCATGCCAAAATCTAGTAATGCTGGGCTGGATGAAGCATAAGCTAGAATCAAGATTGCCGGGAGAAATATCAATAACCTCAGATATGCAGATGACACCACCCTTATGGCAGAAAGCAAAAAAGAACTTAAGAGCCTCTTGATGAAAGTGAAAGAGAAGAGTGAAAAAGTTGGCTTAAAGCTCAACATTCAGAAAACGAAGATCATGGCATCTGGTCCCATTACTTCATGGGAAATAGAGGGGGAAACAGTGAAAACCATGACAGACTATTTTTGGGGGGCTCAAAAATCACTGCAGATGGTGATTACAGACATGAAATCAAAAGACACTTGCTCCTTGGAAGAAAAGCTATGAAGAACTTAGACAGCATATTCAAAAGTGGAGACATTACTTTGCCAACAAAGCTCCGTCTAGTCAAGGCTATGGTTTTTCCAGTGGTCAGGTATGGATGTGAGAGTTGGACCATAAAGAAAACTGAGCACTGAAGAATTGATGCTTTTAACTGTGGTGTTGGAGAGGACTCTTGAGAGTCCCTTGGACTTCATAGCATCAGTCCTTCCAGTGAATTTTCAGGGCTGATTTCCTTTAGGGTTGACTGGCTTGATCTCCTTGCTGTCCAAGGGACTTCATTAGTATTCTACAGCACCACAGTTTGAAGGCAGCAATATCCCCTTATCCTAGAATGTTCTGAAAATGGAGTCCTTGACTGATTAACTTAGGGCTGCAGGGTCACAAAGAGTCAGACACAACCGTGTGACTGAACTGAACTGAAAGACAGTCTTCAGGAAAGATGTTCTATGTCCAGAAAGCATTAAATCATGCCAAAATCTAGTAATGCTGGGCTGGATGAAGCATAAGCTAGAATCAAGATTGCCGGGAGAAATATCAATAACCTCAGATATGCAGATGACACCACCCTTATGGCAGAAAGCAAAAAAGAACTTAAGAGCCTCTTGATGAAAGTGAAAGAGAAGAGTGAAAAAGTTGGCTTAAAGCTCAACATTCAGAAAACGAAGATCATGGCATCTGGTCCCATTACTTCATGGGAAATAGAGGGGGAAACAGTGAAAACCATGACAGACTATTTTTGGGGGGCTCAAAAATCACTGCAGATGGTGATTACAGACATGAAATCAAAAGACACTTGCTCCTTGGAAGAAAAGCTATGAAGAACTTAGACAGCATATTCAAAAGTGGAGACATTACTTTGCCAACAAAGCTCCGTCTAGTCAAGGCTATGGTTTTTCCAGTGGTCAGGTATGGATGTGAGAGTTGGACCATAAAGAAAACTGAGCACTGAAGAATTGATGCTTTTAACTGTGGTGTTGGAGAGGACTCTTGAGAGTCCCTTGGACTTCAAGGAGGTCCAAACAGTCCATCCTAAAGGAAATCAGTCCTGAATATTCATTGGAAGGACTGATGCTGAAGCTGAAACTCCAATACTTTGGCCACCTGATGCAAAGTGTTGACTCACCTGAAAAGACCTTGATGCTGGGAAAGATTGAGGGCGGGAGGAGAAGGGCACAACAGAGGATGAGGCGGTTGAATGGCATCACGGACTCAACAGACATGAGTTTGAGTAAACTCAGAGATAGTGGAGGACGGGTAACCTGGCATGCTGCAGTCCATGGGGTTGCAAAGTGTCGGACATGACTGAGTGACTGAACTGAACTGAATTGAATTCTGCCGTAACAATGCACCACAGACCAAATGGCTTACACATGAGAAACTTCACTGTCTCACAGTTTAGGAGGCTAGAAGTCCGAGGTCAAGGTGTTGGTGTGGTCGGTCTCTCCCAGGCGCCACAGGGAAGACCTGGTCCCTGCTCCCTGCCTGGCGCTGGCGGCTCGCTGGCGCTTGGCTTTCCTCGGCTTGTGGAAGCGTCACTGTGATCTCTTCCTCACATGGCGTTCTCTGCGCCTGTCCGTGTCCAAATCTTTCCCTTCTATAAGAACACCAGTCATATTGGATTAGGGCCCACCCCACTCCACTATGAACCCATCTCAACTAATTACTTCTGCAATGACTCTGTTTCTGAATAAGGTAGCATTCTGAAGTCCTTCAAGTTAGGTCTTCAACACATGAGTCTGGAGGAGACACAATCAACAGCCCACCCTCTGCGTAATTAATGCACATCCTTCTCACATGCAAAACATATTCACTCCATCCCCACATTTTCAGAAGTCTTAAGTCATTACAGCATCAACTTGAAGTCCAAAATCTCACCTAAATACCATCTAAATCAGATAAGGGTGAGCCAGCGGGGTGTGAGTCACCCTGGGGCAAAATTCCCCGTATCTGTGAACCCGTGAAACAGACAAGGCATCTACTTGCAGAATACAACTCTGAGGTAGGCCTAGGATAGACATTCCCATTCTGAAAAGGAAAAATGGACAGGAGAAAGAATCATGGGTCCCAAGAAAGTCTGAAACCTAGCAGAGTAAATTCCATTAAATTTTGCAGCTTGAGAATAATCCCCTTCGGCTTCATGCTCTGTGGTTGATCCCAATATTGGGCAAGGCCATTTCCCTTAACAACACACTCTGTTAAACCTATCAGGAAAACTTCAGGTTTTCCAAGCATTCACAGATCTTTTGTTGGGCAAGCTGAAGAATCTCAACATATAACCAATGCTTTTGACACTTCCAGAGAATTCTTTCTTTCACCTCCAGAATCAGAGTGGGAAACACTGGCCTTCTGAAGAAGCAGGTTACTATTTTTTTTCAAATTAACTTTTATTTTTTGAAACCACTGGATCACTGAGGAAGCCCCATTTACTATTTTAAATGGTGTGAAGTAGATCTGTGCTCTGCTTCTCTTAAATTCACATTCAAAGATGTCAGGACCTCTCTGAGATGAAATGGATACATTTCCATGGACATAACATCCTGCTCTACACTGATCACCAAGCCCAATATCTGTGGTTCGGAAGCAGCTGAATGTACTGACCGCATGCTGCCAAGTGGAGGGGAAACCGTTCATCCCCTACTGGTTTAGCCTGGAGTTCCCAAAGCGTGTTCCACGAAACAGCTGCAGCAGAATCTCCTGAGCCGCACACGAACTAGCGAAAAGTGTTCATCACTCGGTTGTGTCTGACTCTGCGACTACACAGACTGTAGCCCTCCAGGCTCCTCTGTCCACTAATTTCCCAGGCAAGAACACTGGAATTGGCTGCCATCTCCTTCTCCAGGGAATGGTCCCAACCCAGGGATCAAATACAGGTCTTCTGTGTTGCCAGGCAGATTCTTTACCGTCAGATACCAGGGAAGCCCAACTGCACATGGAAAATCCCAGGCCCTCCCCCAGGTCAACTGGAGCAGAACCCCTAGAGTCAGCGCCCATTTCCACCCAGCTCCCAAACAGCTGGAGAGCTCATGCTAAGTCGCTTTCAGTCATGTCTGACTCTGCAACCCCATGGACTGTAGCCCACCAGGCTCCTCTGTCCTTGGGATTCTCCAGGCAAAAGCACTGGAGTGGGCTGCCATTTCCATCTCCAGGGGATCTTCTTGACCCAGCGATCAAACCCCTGTCTCTCATGTCTCCTACAATGGCAGGTGGGTTCTTTACCACTATTGCCACCTGGGATGCCCTAAATACCTAAATAAAAATAAACTAGCTCCCATTGACTGGTGATCTTTATGGGTAAATCAGCTTGAGAACCACAGGTCTTTTACCAGCCCAGCCTTTACTATCAAACCAGCTGAGGCCTCTGAACCAGCTCTGCCTGTAAGTAACTATATACCCTCGAGAAAATTATGTAACACCTGCGAGCTTCAAGTTTTTTTTCAGCTGAAAAACAGGAGTAATAATATGTGGCCCAGAATTCTCAGGACAGTTAAATGAGATAATGCGTGTGAATGACAAAGAAGCACGTTGTCATTCAGATGCACAAAGAGCATCTGAAAGTCATCAGACTATGGCTTTATAGACTGTTTCATAGGGCTGTTTTCAGAAAGGGAGACGAGGCGCGTGCAGCATTTCAGGGCTGCAGGGATGGAGCTTTGCAGAACCTATCCCAGGGGACTGTTCCGAGAAGTAAGTGAGGCATGGCCGCAGAGCTCTGACATAGCACCTGGCACGCTCTTAGATGACCCCAGGTCATCCTGCATTGCAGGCAGACACTTTAACCTCTGAGCCACCAGGGAAGCCCAGTAGTGGCTCAGTCATGTCCAACTCTCTGCAACCCCGTGGACTGTAGCCTGCCAGGCTCCTCTCTCCATGGGATTCTCCGGCAGGAATACTGAAGTGGGTTGCCATTTCCTTCTCCAGGGAAAGTAAACGTTAGCTGTCAGGGCTCCAGCCGCCAGCACTGTGAGGCCAGGACACCAGCCAGGGCCCCGTGGGGGTGGAGGCAGCTTGGCTACGCATGGGGTGGGCCAGACCAGGCGACTGCAGGCCAGGCGTGGCGAGCGCGACAGGGCCCGACCCGGAGAAGACTGGGAGATCATCTGAGAGTGTTCGGAATCCACTGGCGTTTTTGAGCATAGGAATGATGAGATTAATCTGGCAGAAGGAGATATGAGGAAAAACTCTGAGGTAGAAAGGCTAGGCTAGGAGACCAGTGTATAAGCCAGAGAAGTTTGGAGCTAAGCAGTCAGTCCAGACACAGCTGGACACCTGTGTATGAACTCAGAAAAAGATTGCCCCCTCCGGGTGACGTCCCCTGGAGGTGTGCAGGCCACGCCAGGCACAGGGCCTGGAAAGGACAGCAAAGCTGAGCCTCTGCCCAGCTGCCCCGCTGGCCAGGGCCCTACTACAGCGATAAATAAGCATGACCACACGCTGCGGCCTCAGTGCTAGAAAGACCAGAGAGAAGGAGCAAACATGTATCATCATGCTAATCCATAAGCCCTTCACTCTTACACTCCCGGAGCTACCAGAACTGCCTCAGGGACCGCCCTGGGGGTCCAGTGGCTAAGAACTCTATGCTCCCAAGGCAGGCAGCCCTGGCTCAGTCCCTGATTGGGGAACCACATCCACACCTGAGAGCTCACACGCCACAACTAGAGAATCCACACCTGAGAGCTCACACGCCACAGCTACAGATCCTGCTTCTGCAGTGAAGACCCTGAGCAGCCAAATGAAGAACTATTTTAAAACGTGTCTTAAATTCTCATCTTTAGCTCTGGCATACTGACATACAAACTCTGACATTTTAAATGACTGGACATTGTCCTCCAGAGGAATATGCATGAACGAGCTCCTTCCTAAGGAGCCTGACACACTGTAGGGCACTCCCTCGCCATAAGATGAAGTTAGCCAATCAACAAGCACTGTATTCCCCCAGTTGTAAGTAACTGCCTTTTGCATCTCACAGAAGGACACAGAATACACGTGAAGCTCCTGCAAAGGCTCTAACGTGCCAGCTGCTAAAAATTCATTGTGGGTGGGAGGCGAGAGCCCCTGCCTTCAGGCTTGCAGGGAAGACAGTGAGCAAAGCCCTCAGTAACCACAAAAGTGCAGGGGCCAGGCAGACACCTGGTGGGAGAGTCGCCGTGGGCTGCACGGCCACCAGAGCCAGAGGCCTTTACTCCCTCTCCCCTACGGGAAAAGTGTGCCCACCCCTGATTTACAGGGTACCTTTTCTTGGAGAAAGTTGGTAATTAATTAGCCATCTGTCTTCCATGTGCTTTAGGTAGACAGGAAACTTTACCAGAAGGACATAGTTTGGAAGGTTGACTTTTTTCCCTTGCTGTAACAAGGTCATTGTTACATGCAGATCTACAACGGATCCATTGGATACTACTTAATACAAGTTTTCCCATTTCTAAGAAAATTATTTGCAAATATTCACATGCAAATACATAAATGATTCTACTTGGAATACATTTAAGACTTCTAACCATGGCTTCCATGTCTCAGCAAGACTCATTCTTCTCTTATTAATTTATCCATTGATTACAGGATTCAGCCTTTCTGATTTTTTGACTCTCAGACTCTTGCGTGCTTTCTGACTTCTGAATCTGCTATTCCCTTTCCCTGGATTGCTTCCTCATCAAGTCCTTTAATGATCGACTCCCTTTTATCATGCAAAATTCAACTCAAGGGTCATCTCCTTAGAGAAGCCTTCGCTGATCATGGTAGGTAGAGAAGTCGACTTTTCAGGAAATGAATGTGTGAAGGTAAAGTGTAGTATATGCAAACAGTGGAGCAGTCAGTCCAGTTCAGTCCAGTTCAGTCCAGTCCAGTTCAGCCGCGCAGTCGTGTCCAAATCTTTGCGACCCCACGAATCGCAGCACACCAGGCCTCCCTGTCCATCACCAACTCCCGGAGTTCACTCAGACTCATGTCTATCAAGTCCATGATGCCATCCAGCCATCTCATCCTCGGTCGTCCCCTTCTCCTCCTGCCCCCAATCCTTCCCAGCATCAGGGTCTTTTCCAATGAGTCAGCTCTTCGCATGAGGTGGCCAAAGTACTGGAGTTTCAGCTTTAGCATCAGCC
This sequence comes from Litocranius walleri, assembly GCA_006410535.1. Lineage (NCBI taxonomy): Eukaryota > Metazoa > Chordata > Mammalia > Artiodactyla > Bovidae > Litocranius > Litocranius walleri. Next base: position 384,301 of record SJYG01001082.1, on the reverse strand, counting down.
CTTCCAAAAAACACCCAAGACTGATCTCCTTTAGAATTGACTGGTTGGATCTCCCTGCAGTCCAAGGGACTCTCAGGAGTCTTTTCCAACACCACAGTTCAAAAGCATCAATTCTTTCATGCTCAGCCTTCTTCACAGTCCAACTCTCACATCCATACATAGCCAATGGAAAAACCATAGCCTTGACTAGACAGACCTGTGTTGGCAAAGTAATGTCTCTGCTTTTGAATATGCTATCTAGGTTGGTCATAACTTTTCTTCCAAGGAGTAAGCATGTTTTAATTTCATGGCTGCAATTATTCAGCCTTAAAAAGGAAGGAAGTCTTAGGGAAATGGAGCAGGACCCTGTGGTCCTTGCCCCCTCCGTGTCCTCTGCTGGCCTTTTGCTGTTGAAAACTTTCAAGAGTAAGTTTAATCAGAGAAATGAGAAGGGCAGAAACAAAGGAAAACAGTCAAAGGAGACCAAATAATAAAGTAGTCATCGAGCATAGTCAAGGACTTTCTGTTCCTCCGCCAGGACTGCAGATAATATTCTGAGCCAAAACCTACGAGCTGTCATGTAGGTGCTACACCAGGTGGAAGAAGAGGTGGCCAGACCCTGCCCAAGATGCGAGCTGCCCCATTCCCGAGGCCAGCCTCAAAGAAATGGGACAAATGGACCCTGGAGCTGAAGACTAACTGTCCCTCAAGCAAGATGGTGCTGGTCAGACCATCGATGATCAGCCTGAAGATGATTGTCAGAGCTCACTGTGCTGTGAGCTCTTGCTCACTGGTTGCCAGTGGAGGGAGCTGATCTTTGGACAGATGTCCACCCCGGCACCCCGCTCCAGGTGCCCAAATCTGAAATAAAGTAAACTTCCCTTTCCACCAGCCTGGCCTGTTTTTTGGCTGTTGAGCAGCGAGCAGCCAGTACCCACATTGGTCAGTAACGTGGGCACGTGCTATAGCACAAATGGACTTGGAGGACTTTAAGCTGCGGGCAGTCAGTCACAGAACGAGAAATATCTGATTCCACTCATCTGATGAACCCAGAGTGGTTCAGTTCATAGAGACAGAAAGCGAAATGGTGGTTTCCAGGAGCTCGGGGAGGGGAAATTTGGGAGCTGTTGTTTAACAAGGATAGTTTCAGTTTTGCAAGATGAAAAAGCTCTGGAGATTTGTCTCGCTGCAATGAGAAAGTACTTACTACTGAGCTGTGCACTTTAGAATGGTTACGACGGTAATTTTTAAAAAGATTATTTTAGCGAGACCAAAGGCAGGTATGGTGATGTATTGAAAAGGCATGGGACTGTGGATTCAGAGGTTTCCTTTCCAGCCTTGGCTTTGCTGCTTATTTACTGGAAATGAGGGCGGTCTGCTGAGGTCTGGGAAACACCAGGGGTGGGACCGGGGCAACTGACCTCAGATCACCTGTGCGGCCTCCCCTTCTCCTTCCTCCTGGTCTGTGTCTTCCAAAGTCAGGAAGGACAGAGGTTCAACTCTGCAATTAAGAGCATCGAGGTTCCCCTGTTAGAACCTCCCTAAATCAACTACTGAACTTGTTTTACAATAGACTCTTCCCTGTTGCCATCTCCACAACAGTTGTAGCAAGCCTGCGGACAGCTGCCTGTTAGTTAAATGTTATATTTTGGGGTTTTGGTGTGTGTTTTTTTAACCACCAATTTTTAAAAGATTGGTTTTAGTTTAAATGAATTTCTGGAACCTGGAGATATGATACTAAAACATTTAGGTCTGTTTAGTGTTTCATATGAAGCATCAAGCTGAGTTTGACAATTTCTTCTCTTTCTGGATAATTTATCATGAAAATTGGATGGAGAAATAGTAATTAGATCTCTCGATGCGCTTGCCAGAGATGCACACAGTTATTACAGAGTTGCATTAGCAATCATAATCTTCATTAGCAAACAAGGCCTCGGTGTGACAACTTGCCCAGCTGTCCTGGACTAGACTGGCCGAGCACCACCAAGCCTCTCATGGACACCGTCTAAGTTCAGCAGTGCCCACTGCCCCTCCCCGCAAAGCGCTCCCTTCTGCTCCTGGCCCCGTGACCCACGCCCTCCCAGGTTTCCACCTACTGCTTCAGCTGAGTCCTCTCAGCCTCATTTAGTTGCTGGTGCTTCTCAAACCCAGACATTAAGCGTGTGGTCCCCCGACGGTCCGCCCTGACCCCTCCTCTCTCCCTCTGGACGGTCTCCTCCACACTCTTTCCTTATTCCTACCTGTTAAGAATTCTCAGTCTTGGGACCTGTCTGGTGGTGCAGTGGGTGAGAAGCTACAACGCAAACGATGCAGGTTCGATCTGGTCGGGGAGCTGAGATCTCGGTCTCACGAGCTACGGGGCAACAAAGGCAGTGCAGCAAGTGCTGAGCCACGCGTCCCAGCGAGAGGACTCACAGGCGGGGCAAAACCACGTGCTGCCATGGAGGCCCGACATGGCCAAACTAGCGATGAGTGAATGAATGTAGAGGAAATAAGAACTCTCACACTCCTGCCACTTTCCCAGACTGTCCCGCTGAGCCCGAGTCACGAGTCCAAGTGCTCACGTGACACCTCCCCACAGCTATCAGGTGAACTAAGACACAGAGAGACCCCACGAGGCCATGTCTTTACAGAGGCGTAGCGCCCCCTCACATCAAGATGACAGGCAGGCGACCTGACGGAGGCTCCGCCATCCCCCTCGGGAGGCTCCCAGCTCTGGGCCCAAGATGGTCGTTCCTGCCCCATCACCCAGCCAGCAGGAAGGGCCGGAGGGCATGGATCCCCTCACGGGCGGCCTCAGAAGCTGGCCAGAAGTTAGGCTCATGGGCACACCCCGGGGCAAGGAGCGCTGGGGGTGCTTTCTCCAACAGCAGCTTCACCCTGCGCCTGCTGACATTCGGGAGGGCTTCTGAGTAATAAACGGCCGCGGCCGTGGGTTACCGGTCCCTGCTCCACGCGCCTCAAGGACTTTGGGTCTGACGTCTCTGAAACCAGAGCCACGATCGCCAGCCTGGGCTCTGTCGGCGTGTCCCGGCCCGCTCCAGAAACACCCGCAGGGGTCTGCCCCCTCCTGCCCTCACCCCGAGACCCAGCCCATCACGCAGCCCGGCCAGCTGTGAACCGGGAAGCCTGCTGAGCCCCTCTCTCCTGCCACCCTACCGCGAGGGACCGCGGCCTCTCACCTGGACCACGGCCCAGCCTCCTGGACGGGCTCGATCAGCCCGGCGGCCTCCCCTCCTCTGCCGATGCTGCGGCTGGTGGGGGGGGCCTTCCCCAGCGTCATTGGTAATCCAGTCTCCCCATTTCAACCTTCCATGGGTCTCAGTGTTTGTAACACAACCTCTAAAACCCTGCGCGGGGGCCTCTCCCCGTGGGGCAGCCCACCCGCCCCACCCTTCCTGCCCTGAGTCACACCAGCTGCTCGCCCCTCTCGGGGCCGGCTGCTCCCGGCGCGGTCCCTGGAACCCACCCCGCCTCTGCTGGTCAAGGCCCAGCTTCCTTTGGGGCGCAGGGCACCGGCCACTCTGGAGGGAGGCCTGTGTCACCCTCCCCACTGGACCGGTGGCCCCTGCAAGGCTCTCACGAAGCCGCGAGGCCACTCCCTGCGGCGTTTCCCTTGCGCTGCTTGTACTGGGGGCCTGGGTCCCTGAAGCCTGTCCTTCCTGTAGGACCTTCCGCCGCATGGGGCCAGACGCTGAGCCTCCCCCTCTCTCCTTACCATTCCATTCCCACGCACAGAGCCCAGTACCTGGCAAAGAGCACGTTCTCAAAAATACTGGATGAATGAAAGCAAGAATTCAGCACGACTGGAAGAAAGTGGGTCTGAACCGCCTCATCCGCCTCTCAGCATTTCATGGAGTTCAGCAGCGGTATGCTGATGAGTACAAGCTCCTGAGCTGACGACATGGGGCTCCACGAACTGCTTCTGTGTGCTCAGAGTTGCTGAAATACTGAAGTCCGGGAGGGGAATGGGAAGCGGGGGTCTGCTTGGTCTCTGTTCCCCACCAGGATTCAATGCGATTCACAGAGCAGTAACAGCAGAAAGCGAAAACAAAACTCATAAAATGGTAATTTCCAAAAGATGGTGCATGACTCAGAGACGCTCACAGAGTCTAGTGGAGTTCAGATGCAAGAAAGGTCAGCACAGCCCAGAAAATCCGGGAAGTCTGTGAACAAGGTCATGACCCGCAGTGGACCGTGAAGGGCAGGGAGGGGGTTAGGGTGATGGCATTCGAGGCACTGGGCAGGAGCGGGCCTGGCACCCGTGTGGGGGAACTTGGTCCTTGGCGGGCGTGACGACTGCCTCGTTTTCAGGGAGGGCACAGTGAGAGCTGAGCTGGGGACCAGGCTCAAAGTCCCGTGAGGCACGTTTGTTCTTCATCCAGAGAACAGTGAGAAACTGCTAACATTTGGGACTGAAGTGGCTGAAGAGAAAGTTTGAGAAGGACTGGTCCGGAACGTGCAGCGCAAGCTGGAGGCTGTCACCTGGGGTTTCTCAGCTGAGAACCGTCACCCAGCGAGGAGGCGTTGTGCCAGGCCAGCCGGCTCTGCAGGGTTGTGTGTTCAAGGGCAGGGAAACCCCGCCAGGACCTGTGCTCTGGCTGAGAAGGGAGGGCTGTGTCTTCCCCAGAGCCTGGGGGTGGCACTGGCATCACTGACCCAACGCACATGAGTCTGAGTAAACTCCGGAAGTTGGCGATGGACAGGGAGGCCTGGCGTGCTACAGTCCATGGGGTCGCAAAGAGTCAGACGTGACCTGAGGGTGGCAGGAGGGGTCATTTATGCTGCCGGTATCCACCTTCCAAGCGCTGACCCCTAGAGCTGAGCCTGGGTGCTAAGACCTGGGTTTCCCGGTGATTTGTCAGTAGACGGGAGAGACTTGCCCTCCTTCTCACCAGACAGGGTCCTGGCTCACAATCTCAGGCCAGTTTGACGCGCAGAACATCTGAAACGCAAGCCCTTACTTCTTCCAGTCCTGGGATGCAGCTGTGTCCCATGGGGACTTCTGTAGATGGACAATTCTTTTTTTGTATCTCCACCAAATGTGCAACCATTTATTATCAGTCACGCGCTGGCTGATCATGACACTCCAGGGGGTCTGGCCTCTGGCCTCCTGCCTTCCTACCAGAAGCTTCCACGGACGGAGTCAATTCCGGGGGAGGACAGCTCCCATTGACTCCAGAAAGGCACAAAGAACTCCATCAGCAGCTTCTCTTTAAATCAACAGAGAAGCAAACAGAGACACAACTTTTCTTTCTACATGAACGATTCTTGAGAAACAAACTGTCAGGGTTCTGTAATGAGCATGAGGACACTTTGTGAAGAAATCAGCCCTATTAACGAAGTTTTTCGGGAGTCCGTGTGTGTGTGTGTGCTAAGTCGTTTCACTTGTGTCCCACTCTTTGCGACCAATATTGACTATAGCCCGCCAGGCTCCTCTGTCCATGGGATTCTCCAGGCAAGAATACTGGAGAGGGGTGCCCCTCCTCCAGGGGATCTTCCCGACCCAGGGATGGAACCCGTGTCTCTTACCTCTCCTGCGTTGGCAGGAGGACTCTTTACCACTAGTACCACCTGCAAAGCCCCTTCAGGAGCCCACCAGCCTCCAATTCAAACACGAAAAAAGATTAGCCAGGGCTCACAGTTACAGAAGCACAGGAAATACCCGGGATGAATAACTGAGACTTGATTCTATCTTTAATGAATAGAATTTCTTCCTAGGTATATAGGAGCGACTCCAGTCTGGCACAGGCGCCACGTGGCAAGGTACTCTTAGCAAAGAAACAGATAAACTTCACTTAAGCAACTAAGCCACTGAACACAGTGTTTGATTTCCATAACCTTACTTGTATATTTTCATTTTTAGGTGAAGGCATGTCTGAATCATAAGAAATTTATGTAAAGTCAGAAAACAAGAACTTCTCTTCTAATAACTTGAAAGTTTATAAATCTCCAAGAGACTTTACTTTTAAAGGGTACGAGAGCTTGGAGGTTACTTCGGAGAAGTTCATTCAATGACTACACTCTGTTTCTGAAATCATCGGATAGGTGAGAAGGTAACTAAAGTAATTTTCTAATAGGACAGTAGGCAAAACACAAAGCCCTGCTAAGGCACTGATAGGGAAATTAAGAATTTTAAAGAAAAGAAAAAACAACCCCATGGGAAATCTGGCAAAGGGTACAAACAAGTGATTTATAGAGGACAAAATCTAAGTATCCCAGAAAAGGATGCTCAACACCTATTTGCAAGAGAAATGCAAATTTAAAGGAGATATCATTTTTTTACTGGCGAAAAGAGTGATAATATTCAGTGCTGATCATGATGCAGGAAAGATATTCTTGTATATTGCTGGCAAGACCACAGGATATCTGAGTAGGGCTGTCCAATAAGATCAGCTATCTTTAGCTTATGAAAGATGAATTAATCACCAAACTTAGAATAACCAAATGTCTCTAAGCAAAAGCCCTTGGGACACGTATGTTATTTCTGCCAACAGTCTCTGGGCACCCATCATGGGCAGACACCAGGCTTCTGAGCCAGGCGCTCCACGCAGGGTACAGCGGGCTTGGGGATGGACATGCCGTGACCTGTCCTTAAGGACACACTGAGGGGCTTCCTCGGTGGTCCCGTGGCTAGGGCTCCGAGCTCCCAATGCAGGGGCCCGGATTTGATCCCCGGTCAGGGGACTCCAGTGTTCTTGCCTGGAGAATCCTAGGGACCGAGGAGCCTGGTGGGCTGCTGTCTATGGGGTCTCACAGAGTCGGACACGACTGAAGCGACTTAGCAGCAGCAGCAGCAGCAGCAGGGGACCAGATTCCACAGGCCACAACAAAAGATCTCACGTGCCACAGCTAAGCCCCACACGGCGGCCAGATAAATACATAAATATTAAATAAGAATAACTTTTAAAGAAAGAGCACACCGAGCTGGGAAGCGAGATCGGGCCATGTCTAAGGCTGCTTGAGCTGCAGCGGCAAAACACCGCAGGCCACGCAGCTTGGAAGACAGGCCCATTTCTCACAGCTCTGGAGGCTGGGAAGCCCGTACGTAGGCACCCAGATTTCGTTCTTAGGGAGGGCCCACTTCCTGCCTTGCAGGGGGCCCCCTGCCCACTGAGTCCTTTCACGGCCGAAGCAGGTGAGAGCAAGGCTGATGATTCCTCCTCCTCTTAAGAGAGCTCTAATGCCCCCCTGGGAGCTCCACACTAGGACTTTTTCTAACTCGACCTCCCAAAGGCCCCACCTCTTAACACCATCACAGTGAGGGTGAGGGGTTGAACACAGGAACTTGAGAGGACACAAACATTCAGCCCGTAAGCGCTCGGTCAGCTGTGGTCGCCAGCTAATAAATGGATAATCTCAGATACTTCGTCTGCATTAAAGGGCACTCCTCAGATGTTTAAGCACTCTTCCCAAGTCTTATCTACTCTGTTAATTTATTTCACAAACCCTTTCTTAGCAAATAATGCAAACAGAGAACTTAGCAAGAATAAGTGAAGTCTAAATTAAAGCAAGTTTCTTCCATCCATTTTTATTTCCATTTTTTTTCAGATAAGGCAAGAGAGTCATATGCAAGAGTGTGGCCGTTAGTAAAATCCACTGAAGAACTAACTGTCCCTGATTTTCTTGAGAACGAAATATGGAAATATCCCCATTTGTGGAGAAATAAGTGTAGGATCCTCAGAAGAAAACAATCAATTAGAAAACCACTTAATATTGATTGAGGGTTTATTATGTGCCAGATGCTATGCTAAGGCAGGCTTTGGGTACTATCTCATTTAATCATCACAAAACATGAGGCTTTATCACAAGGCCCACTTTACATATGTGGGCACCTGAGCTCAGGGAGGTCAAATAACTCGTCCAAGGTCACCCAGCTGAATACTGAAAGAGCAAAGGCAAAATAGGACTCGGGTCTGAAAGCTCATGCTCTTAATCAAATGGATAAAAAATAAGAATATAAACACAGCTCTCACTCACTGAGTGCTCACTGTCTTGCCGGGAGCTGTGTTAAGAATCTCACAATGAATGAGTCATTATCTTCAAAGTCCTCTGACATTTACTCACTCGAGCCTCTCCATTAAATCTGAGGACAACAAAAGGAGTAAGTCCAGGAGAACAGGAAATCCGTGGACAGAAACCCTTGATTTGATTTGGTTATGGGACTTCAGTGCATTTTGTCTTAGTTGCCGTTTTAACAGCAAATCTTTCCATTAAGCTGCATTCTGTTGCAGAAAAGAGCAGGAGTTTCGTCCTACAAACGACGAAATGAATAATCAGCAAAGGGTCCCTGACCTCTCTGAGCCTCAGCTTCTTCGTCTGTAAAATGGTGCAACAAAAACACCCCCACCACTTCCCTCATGGGTGTATTGTAAAAACCAAGCACGACAAAGCCTGCAAAAGCACTTTATACCTTTTTAAACCCTCCATTTAAGCGACTTCCTGGTGGTACAGTGGATAGGGATCTGCCTGCCAGTGCAGCGGACACGAGTTCGATCCCTGGTCCGGGAAGATCCCACCTGCCTGTGAGCCACAGCTACTGAGCCCACGAGCTGCGGTTGCTGAAGCCCCCAGGCCTAGACCCCGCGCTCCACAACAGGAGAAGCCACCGCAGTGAGAAGCCCGCACACCGCCAGGCAGAGGAGGCCCCGCTCTCTGCAACTATAGACAGCCCACGCGAGCACTGAAGGCCCAGCACAGCCGTGAATAAACAAACAGCTACAAGTTTAAGCCTAAGGCCCAAATTGATTCATCATACTGTGATATGTACATGAGCTTGACCACTCAGATGCGATAAACACCACGTAAAAGAGTGGGCATTACTAATTAAAGCCGCTTGGTGCTGGCATGAGAATACAGAATACATACATAGATGGAGGGACAGAGGCTGGAGACAGACCACCCACAGATGGGAATCTGGTGGATGATAAAGCAGAATTCAAACCGCTGGGGGAATGAGATACTTCAGTGAGTATGTCAGAACAACTGGGCATCCAAATGGGAAAATCGTGAGTGTGATGCTGACTTTATCACTTATGCTAGCAGAATTTCCAGATGTTCCAAACATTTAAACATGAAAATAATCAAACTGCAAATTCCTAGGAGAAAACACAGGAGAGTTTACTTATTTTTAGAAATGGCTATCTACAAAAACTATAAAAGAGAAAAGATTTCCAAATTTGTATAAAAATTAAAACCTCCTGCAAAGGAAACAAATACCACAAACAATTTCAAAAAGCAGATGGAAAGTTGGGAGAGAATATGGCAACATATATGACAGACGAGGGACTAAATCCCTTAGTAATTAATTAATAAACTGACAAATGTTTAATGAGCAACTCTTACATGCCAGCCATCATTCTGAGCTTTGGGGGATTCAAACCAATTAAAACTTCCTGCCTCTTTGGAGCTCACATTCTGTGGGAAAGTCCACAAAGGGATCTTGGATATTAGTAGAAAAAGAATAAAAAATGAGCAAAGACCATAAAGAGTTTGCATAGTTGATTATACAAATGGTATTTAAACATATGAAGTGTTTACTCATTCTTATAACAAATGAGATACCAGGTAAATTCCAATAGGGTATCATTTCATCCACCGGATTTTCCAANAACTGTCCCTGATTTTCTTGAGAACGAAATATGGAAATATCCCCATTTGTGGAGAAATAAGTGTAGGATCCTCAGAAGAAAACAATCAATTAGAAAACCACTTAATATTGATTGAGGGTTTATTATGTGCCAGATGCTATGCTAAGGCAGGCTTTGGGTACTATCTCATTTAATCATCACAAAACATGAGGCTTTATCACAAGGCCCACTTTACATATGTGGGCACCTGAGCTCAGGGAGGTCAAATAACTCGTCCAAGGTCACCCAGCTGAATACTGAAAGAGCAAAGGCAAAATAGGACTCGGGTCTGAAAGCTCATGCTCTTAATCAAATGGATAAAAAATAAGAATATAAACACAGCTCTCACTCACTGAGTGCTCACTGTCTTGCCGGGAGCTGTGTTAAGAATCTCACAATGAATGAGTCATTATCTTCAAAGTCCTCTGACATTTACTCACTCGAGCCTCTCCATTAAATCTGAGGACAACAAAAGGAGTAAGTCCAGGAGAACAGGAAATCCGTGGACAGAAACCCTTGATTTGATTTGGTTATGGGACTTCAGTGCATTTTGTCTTAGTTGCAGTTTTAACAGCAAATCTTTCCATTAAGCTGCATTCTGTTGCAGAAAAGAGCAGGAGTTTCGTCCTACAAACGACGAAATGAATAATCAGCAAAGGGTCCCTGACCTCTCTGAGCCTCAGCTTCTTCGTCTGTAAAATGGTGCAACAAAAACACCCCCACCACTTCCCTCATGGGTGTATTGTAAAAACCAAGCACGACAAAGCCTGCAAAAGCACTTTATACCTTTTTAAACCCTCCATTTAAGCGACTTCCTGGTGGTACAGTGGATAGGGATCTGCCTGCCAGTGCAGCGGACACGAGTTCGATCCCTGGTCCGGGAAGATCCCACCTGCCTGTGAGCCACAGCTACTGAGCCCACGAGCTGCGGTTGCTGAAGCCCCCAGGCCTAGACCCCGCGCTCCACAACAGGAGAAGCCACCGCAGTGAGAAGCCCGCACACCGCCAGGCAGAGGAGGCCCCGCTCTCTGCAACTATAGACAGCCCACGCGAGCACTGAAGGCCCAGCACAGCCGTGAATAAACAAACAGCTACAAGTTTAAGCCTAAGGCCCAAATTGATTCATCATACTGTGATATGTACATGAGCTTGACCACTCAGATGCGATAAACACCACGTAAAAGAGTGGGCATTACTAATTAAAGCCGCTTGGTGCTGGCATGAGAATACAGAATACATACATAGATGGAGGGACAGAGGCTGGAGACAGACCACCCACAGATGGGAATCTGGTGGATGATAAAGCAGAATTCAAACCGCTGGGGGAATGAGATACTTCAGTGAGTATGTCAGAACAACTGGGCATCCAAATGGGAAAATCGTGAGTGTGATGCTGACTTTATCACTTATGCTAGCAGAATTTCCAGATGTTCCAAACATTTAAACATGAAAATAATCAAACTGCAAATTCCTAGGAGAAAACACAGGAGAGTTTACTTATTTTTAGAAATGGCTATCTACAAAAACTATAAAAGAGAAAAGATTTCCAAATTTGTATAAAAATTAAAACCTCCTGCAAAGGAAACAAATACCACAAACAATTTCAAAAAGCAGATGGAAAGTTGGGAGAGAATATGGCAACATATATGACAGACGAGGGACTAAATCCCTTAGTAATTAATTAATAAACTGACAAATGTTTAATGAGCAACTCTTACATGCCAGCCATCATTCTGAGCTTTGGGGGATTCAAACCAATTAAAACTTCCTGCCTCTTTGGAGCTCACATTCTGTGGGAAAGTCCACAAAGGGATCTTGGATATTAGTAGAAAAAGAATAAAAAATGAGCAAAGACCATAAAGAGTTTGCATAGTTGATTATACAAATGGTATTTAAACATATGAAGTGTTTACTCATTCTTATAACAAATGAGATACCAGGTAAATTCCAATAGGGTATCATTTCATCCACCGGATTTTCCAAGATCAAAAATGTGATAATTTATGTGTTGACAAAGGTACAGAGAAATAGGCATCTTGTTTTAGATGCGGTGTGATTAGAGCAAGGTCTTTGAAAAGCACTTTCTCATCATACGTGATCATCTAGACCCAGGGTGTGGGTGCTTAGTCATCGACTCTTTGCGACCCCATGAACTGTAGCCCGCCAGGCTCCTCTGTCCATGGGGTTTCCCAGGCAAGAATGCTGGAGGGGGTTGCCATTTCCTTCTCCAGGGGGCCTTCCCAACCCAGGGATCAAACCCACGTCTCCTGCACTGGCAGGCGGATTCTTTACCACTGTGCCATCTGGGAAGACTGATTTGTCACCATCGGTCACGATTACAAATGCAGCCACTCTTTAGCCCAGCAATTCTGCTTCTGAAAGCGGAGGCTACAGGTGTATTTGTGTGTGCAGGCCGCGGCATGTGTATGAGAATAGACACGTGTGTTCACTATAGCATTGCTTCTAATAGTGAAACTCACAAACAGCCTAGATGCCCATCAACAGGACCGTGGTTAAACAAATATTACGTGAAAGTGAAAGTCACTCAGTCATGTTCCCCTCTTGCAACCCCACGGACTGTAGCCTGCCAGGCTCCTCTGTCCATGGAATTTTCCAGGCAAGAATGCTGGAGGGGGTTGCCATTTCCGACTCCAGGATAAATAAACATGGATCACATCTAAAACGGTACAAACTGTTGAAAGGAATATGGCCTTGGGAATTCCCTGGCAGTCCAGTGGTTAAGACTCTGCTTTTACTGTCCGGGGCCTGGGTTCAGTTCCTGGTTGGGGAACTAAGATCCTGCAGGTTGCAAGACTTGTCCAGAAAAAAAAAGGATATAGCTGCAGAAAATAATGTATGAAAGATTCTTCAAAATACATTGTGAATAAAAGTAAGGTTCTAAACAGTTATATGCAATGCTGAGCTGATAAATGTTTAATAATGTAAAAAAATGTATGTTTATATTATATAATTACCAATTATGCTAAACAAAGGATTTTCATGTACAGATAATAAATAATAAACAATATTCATTGTAAAGTCCATCCTTTAACATCAATGTGCTATTTCTTACAAAATCTACTGTCAGTTTTATAAATCTATCGCCAACAATCACGTCACAAAATCGAACCATGAAAGCTTCTGAGCTATTTAATCAGCAAAGAAATCGCTCAAGTTGATAATGTGTTCAAACATGAAGGTCAGTTGATAGCTCAGTTTTATTCGTGAGGAAAACAGACAGAAAACAAGTGCGTGTGTTGGAACTTCACTGTTTATCAGCGACGTCGGTTTCTGAAAACTAAAGAATATTCCCTGGGGCTTCCCTGGTGCTCCAGTGGCTAGGACTCCACGCTCCCAACGCAGGGGCCCGAGATCAGTCCCTGGCCAAGGAGCTAGACCCCACAGGCCACAGCTAAGACCCAGGGCAGACAAATAAACAAACAAATGAACATTTTTTAAAAAAGACTATTTCCTCACCTTTCTGTTCTTCACAACATAGCAGTCAGACCCAGCACTCTTACACCGAACCTGTATCTCTACCATTTTCCCCACGGCTGTCTCAAGTCTAGCACAGGAGTCAGCCAAATCCTTGAGCCACATCGGCCGCCGTCTGGCCTGTAAATGCAGTTTGGAGCACAGCCCCTCTGCACCTGCGTGCCTCTAAGGCTGTTTGTGTGCTCCAACGGCAAAGCTGACTATTGCAACAGACGCCGTGTTGCTGTGAATGCTCGGATATTTACTATCCGGCCCTTCAAGAGAGCGTGCGCAGACCCCTGGTCTACATCTCCAGCAGAGCAACAAATAACACTCTGATTTGCCGTGTTTGCTCATTTCCAGGGTATAAATATTCCCATGACCAGTTCCAAGGCACCAACGCATCCTCACAAAAGGCAGAGTTGGCAGTGTGTGGCTTTTCCACTCTACAGATAACGACAGGTGTCAATGACCTCAGGAAGGCAGGTAACAATAACACGTAGTAAAATAATTAGGAAGCCATGAGTTGTAAGTATTTGTTTTAATATGATTTCCTTAATAATAAGGTCACACAATTTACTTTTCAATAATGGCTGTGTTTGACAACCAGCTCACCAAATTCCTGAAAATGGAGCAGTGGTCCCCTGTGAGCTGATAGGGCTGGCTCCAGCACACTGCTGGACGTGGTGCACAAATGTGTGAAAACGTGTGAGCAAGGGCGCAGCCTCCTGTCCTCATATGCTCCCATGTGCACAGAATGCCTGAAGATGCATGAGAAGCTGAGGTGGACCGCGGGGTCCAGGAGATGGAGTGACTTGGAGATTCATGTTTTTACTGTAGCTTCTTTTTGAACTTTTATGCCTATGTGGCCCCTAAAAGCCCAATTTGTTATTGTTTTTCGGCGGGCTATTAAATCCCTATTTCCTGCGTCTCCCTTCGACCCTGGAGAGTTGGCACGGCTGGTGGAGCCCTTAGGCACAGCCACACCCGTGCTGGGACCAGAGGGCGGCCTCCCCAGGTCCGAGTGCACTGGGGCGAGAAACCCTGGAGACCTGGAGGCCGCGTGGCAGCCTGTGAATCAGCGCGTTTCCCAGATGAAAACCCTGCTGGGAAGCCCTCTCAAGAGCGCCGGCCCCACTGCACTGCCCTGACTTCTCTGTCTCTGTTCATCTTTCCTGGAAAAAAATAAGCAAGCTTTTCCCCATCACCAGTTTCCCCCGGCATTTTGCAAGGCGGGCCACGGCGCCCTGTCTGCCAGCTCCACCCCACATGGCACGGCTTCCTGCCTGTGTTTACCCCATGCTCCAGTGCCCTGGGCTGTGTCTGCGCCCACAGATGAGCGGGCGGGGGCAGCTGCCAGCCCAGGTCCACCCTCCCAGCTGGGGACCCCAGGCATCTCTGCTGGGAAGACCAGCCTGGCGGTGCCCGGAGCTGCGTCCTCAGGAACCAGCTAGCAGACTCAGCCAAGAAGAGGAGAGGTTGCCTCAGCCCACGGGGCCCCTGAGGGGCTCTCACGAGCTTTGCCAGCTTCCTGACTCCACCTTAAGCTGGCCCCTGGTGCTGGTGGCCGGTTCCTTTTCGTTCTCTGGCTCATGAACCTCTTTCCACCTCACTTGGTCCTCACCCGGACACCGGCCTTGTGGCAGAACTCCTCCCATGAATCCCACGTGGACAGATCGTCTCCTCCCAGAGGCCCACCTCGGCCCCTCACAGTCCCTGCCCCGTCCTCCCCACCTCGGTCCTGGCTCCCTCTCTCGCTTGACTCCATAATCGGGTCACCTCACTCGCCAGCCTACTGTCTCGGGGCCAAGGACACACCCAGGCTTGTTTCCCAGGGGAAGAATTGCTCGGGGATGACATGGCAGGCAGCGACAAGTGTGACTACGCTCTCCCTTCTAGCTCCTGGAGAGCCCTCCTCCCAGATCCAACGTCCAGGCTGGATGCGGATGGGGGTCTCAGTCAGGCTCCCCCGAGGCTGTGTGTGTGACTGGGGTTTACTGGGCTGTGTTCCCCAGAGACGTTGGTGGGAGAACGAGAACGGAAGGAGGCCAAGCCAAGCAAGGATGCAGCGCTCTGCGTCCCGGGTTTCTATCGCTGAGTGACAGGCATCCGGCTCGGTGGCGGAAATCAGCTGCTCCTCCCTCATGCCCACAGACTCCGCGGGTCAGGAATGTGGACACACCAAACGGGACAGCAGCTGCTTTCTGTCCTACGTGTCTCGGGCCTCAGGTGGCAGCACTTGAAAGCTGGATGACCCACTGAACGGGGACTGAGTCCATCCAGAAGCTGTCTGACTTGCAAGTAAGGCTGAGCTGGGATGTGTCAGCCCAGGGGGTCTGCACGTGGCCTTTCACGTGGCTTTGGGCTTCTCACTGCACACCTGCTGGGTTTCGGGAGCAAGCCTTCCAGGAGGCGAAGTCTAGGAGAAGAAGCGTTGCAAGAGATCACAGCAAACGCTGCAAGACTTGTTCTGACCCGGTACCGAAGTCAGCAGCAAAGTTCTGCTGATTCAGCTGCATTCCGTTGGTCAGAGGTTATCACTCAGGCCAGTCCAGATGCACGTAGAAGGGACATGTGTCTCAGCATCAGTGAGTGTTAGGCAAGATCACACTGCGGAAGAACACGGGATGGGAGGCATTGCTGTGCTCACCTTTGAAACGGCCGTCTCCCATGCGCTCCGTGGAGATCCGCGTGATCCCAGGTGAGGCGCTCCGGAGAGGCTGCAGGTCACACCCCGGGGTCGCCCAGTCTGGGGCTGGGGACCTAGACCGTCTATACCCACGCCACAGGCCGCCCTTGGGAGAGCACAAATTTCCAGACATTTCTGTCTCTCTGTGAGCAGACGGAGCAGACTCTGGCAGGCTGTGGGCAGCCCTGGCGGCCGTGTGTGTGACAGAGACGCGGGCACTGGCCTTGGCATTGAGAGCATAAACTGGAAAGGGATTCCCAGTGGTGGAGGAGGGCAGGCTCCATCCTTTCAGCTGCTGTAACAAAGGACCCTGAACGGCGGAGGCAGGAGGGGGCTTACAGTAGCAGAGATGTCTCGGAGTCCTGGGCCTGGGAGCCCAAGGTGAGGGTGCCAGCGCCGTCAGGCCGCGGTGAGAATCCTCTGCCAGGAGCAGACGAGCACCTTCTGGCTGTCCCTCACCCGGCCCAGAGCACAGAGGGGCACACCCTCTCTGGTGATGCCCGTCCGGCACAAATCCCCTCCCCAGGGCTCTGCCTCGCAGCCATCAGGTCCTAGTCAGCTCCCAAGGGCTTCCGCTTCAAACACCAGCCCCGCCGAGGGTGGGGCTTCCACACGGCCCCCCGGGGCTAGCCGGGCAGGGGCCTCGGTGCAGACCCCACGCCCAGGAAGCGGCGTGGAGTGGCGTTTAGTTGGACGGCTCCAGGCGCCACTCCGACCTTCGTGCAAGCCCTTTGGCAACACGGGGTAACAGGCGAGCTCACTGCACAGGGCGGTAGTAAAGATGAAACGACCTTGCGCAGCAGAACCGTGAACGCAGGGCTCCCTGCACCCGGCGAGGGCTGAAGCACGGGCAGTTGGTCCTGTTATTCTGATAAAGGCACAAGAAAGGGAGCCATCCACCCAGTGGGGAGTGGAGCAGGGCCAGCCCGTGGTCCCTTCATGAAGACCTGACAGAGCTGGGGTGTGACGGCGACGAGACGCTGCTCCTTGGGATGCCGACGAGGTGTCTGCGCCTAACGCGGGGCGCGGAGCCCCCCGCGGGGGAGCCCCCCGCGAGGGAGACCCCGCCGGGGGAGGCGGCGTCCACATGTGCGCCCTCCCAGCTCAGCGCTGCCGGCCACCCTCTGGGTTTCTCCGGTCAGTCCTGCCTTTTCTTCTTATCTGTTTTTTAATTGGTGGAAAATTGCTTTACGATTTTGTGTTGGTTTCTGCCATATAACAAATCAGTCATAATTATACATATAATTATGTAATATTTAATATCCATGCTATATAAAAGTAAGGTATGTGTGTGTATGTATATAAATATGTATTTATAAGCAGCAGCTGTCTCTGTCCCATTCATTTCCCAGCTGCCAGGAAACGTAACACGTGCATTTCTTTCTATTTATCTGGTCATAGTTGTTTCAGTTTTTTGTTTAATAAAATAGTTCCTAAGTACCAAAAATGTGTATGTGTGTATATAACACAGATTTATAGTTTTTTAAATAATAAAATTAACATACAGGTGCTTGATACCGAATTAAAAATAAATAAGCAAACCACCACCAGCATCTTTAAGGTACACGTGCTCCCCTGCCTAATTTTGTCTTGTCTCCACCCAAGAGGTCACCATCATCCTGAAACGTACACCGATCATCCTCTCGCTTTTTCTCTATAGTATATTGTATTAGTTATCTACTGCTGTGAAATGAATTATTCCCAAACTTAGCAACTGAAAACAGCACGTTGATCGCTTCTCAGGTTTTGTGGGCAGGAATGTGAGAGAAACCTCACCGGTGGTTCTGGACCCAGCTCTCTCGCGAGGTTGCCACCAAGACTTCAGCCAGGGAGGGGCCTTCCCTGGAGGTCCAGCGGGTAAAACTCCACGCGGCAATGCAGGTGTGCAGGCTTAGTCTCTGGTCAGGGAAATAAGACCCCACCTGCCAGGCAGTGCAGCCACAAATTTGAAACTCTTGGAAACAGACGTCCGCCAGGGCCATAGTCATCTGAAGGCCTGGCTGGGGCTGCAGAGGCATTACCAAGATGACACACTGGCATGGCTGTTGGCAAGAGGCCTTTGCCACACGAGCTACTTGAGCGCCATGACACCTGGCCTCCCCAGAGCGAGTGACGCAGGCGAGGGCATGAGGGAAGCACGCAGGCTTTCACGGCCTGGCACCCAGCGCTGCACGGTTGCTGAGGCTTCATTCTGCTCGTCAGACGCAAGCCGGCGAGTCCAGCCCATATTCAGCAGAGGGAAATTAAGCGCCATCCTTCAGAGGAGTGTCAGTGTAAGAATTTGGTGCGTCTGTGTCTGAATGTGCCCGTGTTCCTGAACTACATATGTTGTTGTTTTTTTTAATTTTTACCTAAATGAAATCACACTGTTAGTGTTCTGTGATTTGCAATTTTATCCAGCCTTATATTTTTGAGACCCATTCGTATTGGCATTGTATTAGTCCACCAGGGCTGCCATATGAAATGCCATAGCCTGGGTGACTTGCACAGCTGAATCTGCTTTCTCAGAGTTTTGGAGGCTGGAAGTCCGAGATCAGGTGCCGGTGGGGCTGGTCTCCTCTGCGGCCTCTCTTCCTGGCTTGTCGATGGCTGCTTCTCCCTGTGTCTCCACGTGGCCGTCCTTCTTCACATGTTTGTGTCCTAATTTCCTCTTCTTACCAGGGCATGGGTCACACTGGAGTAAGAGCCACCCTCATGATCTCATTTTAGCTTAATTTCCTCTTTAAAGTCTCTGTATCCAAATACTGTCACACTCTGAGATACGAGGTGTTACAACTTGAACATATGAATTTTATGGAGCACGGTTCAAACAATAGCATACACAGAGGCGCTGTTTGCACATTTTCACTGCTCTGCAGTATTCCATTGTGTAAACAGACAGAAATATTTGTTTTTCTATTCTACTACTGATAGATATTTTAATTCCAGCTTTTGTTATTATAAACTATACTGCCCCACACCTTCTGGCACCCTTGAAGATATAAGACAATTACATCTTCACATTTACTAAGCTAATGCCAGTATTTTTTCCCAAAGCTTGCACTAATTTAAGTTCCCATATTAGGACACAGAATTCTTACTGTCCCCATTCTTTCCAATATTTGCTATTGTCTCTAAATTTCCTAGTTTCATGGATGAGAAATGATATCTTTTGTGGCTCTATTTAGCATTTCTTAGATCACCAGCGGGGTTGAGGACCTTTCCATTTGTTTATGAAATGCTTTCTCCCTCCTTTTGTCCATGGGGGGGGATTAACTTTTACTGTATTGATTTCTCAAAGTTCTTTACATGTTAGCCCTAGACCTAGTGGCTCAGACAGTAAAGAGTTTGCCTGCAGTGCGGTTTGGTCCCTGGGTCGGGAAGATTCCTTGGAGAAGGGAATGGCTACCCAGTATTTTTGCCTAGAGAATCCCATGGACAGAGGAGCTTGGCAGGTACAGTCCATGGGAACGCACAGAGTTGGGCATGTTGGTAACGTATGTATTTTCTGCCAGCTGTGGCGTATCTTTTTATTAATGTTTTCTCTTACCAAATTGTATAGGTCTGGGATCTTCTTTTACTTGTCTCTTGCTTATCTTTCTCTCGGGTCCTATTCTCTCCTTGTTCTACATACCGTCCTTAGTTAATCGTCCAAGGAATGAACTCGTCAGCTGCAAATGCCACTGAAACCTAAACTGCATCTTCAGATAGCTCTGCTGAACATCGTAAAGTTCACTGAACACTGCCTGCTTTTTCTAACCTGTGAGCTCTTGCACCTGCTTGCACTAGGTGGAATAGCATCTGCCACCTTCACCTGCCTTCCTCCGCACTCTTTGTTCAGTAACTCTTACGAACCTTCAAGTCTCGGGTTTCAGCTTAAGGTTCTTCTCACTGCGCCCCCATAGGTCCCAGACAGTTGTCCTGCCATTGCACTTAGCACACGGTATTACAATTTATCTTTTTACTTAACTGTCTCCTGGGCCGGACTATGAATCCTTATGACGCTGTACCTAGTACTTATGTTTCTGTTCATAACTGACATGCAATAAATACTGTTAAACTAATTAATATTTTTCATTCATTTTCATGCTCAAAATACAACTGACATATGTATGCAGAGTCATTTATTATTAAAATATGAACAGATATTTTACACATTAATCATAAAAATAAAGCTAAAATAACCTCTGAACCTTGGTCCCTCCCACCAAATAAAAGTATTATAAACATGTACAGCAATAGTTAAAGTTCATCTACAGCTTCTGTTTAGCCAAGACCACAACCGTGGCAAGAAAATCCATGTTTTCAGGATCCCTCAAGATTTCACATGGCCCTCTGTTCCTCCCCAGCCTTGGCCAGACTAGCTGCATTTCCTCCAGAGAGAAATGGGAACTAGAAGGACTGCCTAACGTGGTCACACCTGGGAAGGTGGGAACTCGTCACACACCCAGGGAAAAATTAAACAAGTTACCCGGATGACGGTGCTTCTTGGCAAGGATTCAGTGGCGTGGCTTCCCTGAAGTCATTTGCTTGGCACTGATACCCTCCATAGTCGTCTGTGTGTCCTTGCCACCTCTTCTTAATACCTTCTGCTTCTGTTAGCTCCATACCATTTCTGCCCTTTATTGTGCCCATCTTTGCATGAAATGTTTCCTTGGCACCTCTAATCTTCTTGACGAGATCTCTAGTCTTTTCCATTCTATTGTTTCCCTCTATTTCTTTGCATTGATCACTAAAAGGCTTTCACATCTCTCCTTGCTATTCTAACGTCGCCCTGCCTTTTGCCCCATTCTCACATAAGGGCTGCTCAAATCAATAGATTATTTCGATAGACAGAAGGCGTAAGCCCATTGAGCTGAATGTTTAGAGACGATTCTCTTCTAAATTCGGCCTTTGTGCACACGGATCATTTTACAGCCCCACTCAAAAGAGGGGGAGTGACTCCCATCAACAGAAAGGCCACATTCCTAAGCCACCTATTTCAGGAGCCCCACAGCCTGGGCTGGAAATTTTGGGAGGATTACGCTAAGCGGAGACAGAGGCTGGACATTCTAGGAGAGACGGCGTTGGCAAAGGTGGTGATGAAAAGGGGAGAGAAGTTTCCATGGGTGCATGGACCACGGCGACTGGAGGGGAGAGTTTCCACCCAGGAGCATCCAAAGATTCGCTTCAGCAAAGACCCACTCACCCTACTCTGGGGCCCTTCCCTGACCTCACCAGCCCGCATGTCTCTGCCTGCCTCTGGCTTCCCGCCAACTTGTGTTCCCATCTCCAGCCTCACACTTAACTAACACTGCTTCCTACTGCTAACCCCTGTCATTTTTGTATAGTATCTATAATGTATTGTTCCACTTCAGTGGTTAATCCCTAAAGAACAGTAACAGTATCTAGGGCAAAAGTGTACACAGAGCAGAGGCTTGGAAACTTTAAGTTGAAACAACTGATTCCTTAGAAAACAAGGAGGGGTTGCCCAAATTAGATAGTTGGGTTATGTTCACCTCTGGAATAAAAAAGTTTGGCTAAACTTGGTTGGAAATCACTTATGCTGATTAGCAGCCAAGGAAATAATATAGAAGTTTATCAGCCTTACTCAAAATTTAATTTAAAAACCATTCCATCATCCAATTAATTTAACAGTCTGGTGGCATTGGAGTAGTTTTCACACTAAGTAGGGAAAAAAAAAAGTTCCTTTTTTCAGTGGAGAAGATAAGACCAGACAAATGCCTGCAAGTGGTCATACGCATGTGACCGTCTGAATCCAGACCTAGCTCTGGATTAGAGCCAATGTCATTTCACCCGAGCCCCGACCAGTCACATTCCACATAGAACAACGTGTGTCTGGGCTCCTTATTTGCAGTCTCGCAATGACCTTTGAAATAGCCTCTTATTATTGGGTGAAAGCTGCTTTGAGAAGGGAAGCTGACTGTAAACGCTGTGTTTAGAACCAGGCCAAGTTCGTCTTCATAAAGGTTCTACCATATTGTTGACAAACATGCAATAATGGCTGCACGCTGGCCGCTGCAAACCAGATGCTCACCTGCACCCACATCCGCGGGGCGGGAGGCCCCGAGGTGAGAGAGGCCTACCCTGCGAGATGGCCCCTGCGACCACACCGGTCCCAGCACTCTCCTCGGAACTCCTCACAGATCTCCAACCTCATTACCTCTGGGTTGGACTCCTTCACCTGCAAGAGTTTCTCTTCACAATTATGGCACCTCAAGACATTTGAAAGTGAGTCAGTCTCCCTTTAGAACATTTAAATGCTTTTTTTTTTAAACAAAGGAATGTAACTGTTTACTTTGTCAAACACTTAACCAAAAATGGCAAATGAAAGAAATAATAAAAGGAAGATTAAAGAAAATCAGTTGAAAAGTTTAGGTGGACATTTACACTCATTATTCCCTTAGTTTGTTTTTATGTCAAACCCAGATTTGAGGCATTTTACAATAAAAAAAATTTACAATAAAAAATGTTACTAGAAAGTAAACTTTAAAATGGGCCTCCCTGGTGCCTCAGTGGTAAAGAATCCACCAGCCAGTGCTGCACACACAGGAGACGTAGGCTTGATCCCCTGGATCAAGGGAAGATCCCCTGGAGGAAGAAATGGCAGCCCGCTCCAGTATTCCTGCCTGGAGAATCCCATGGACAGAGGAGCCTGGCTGACTGCAGTCCAGGGGCTACAGAAAGGCGGACATGACTTAGTGACTGAATGACGACAACAAATTAAAGGACAAGAGATAAAGCGTGAAAGGGAGTAAAAATTCTATCAAAACCCTAAGGAAAAGGAAGTATCTTAGCCCATTCCGGTTGCTAAAAGAGAACGCCAGGGACTGGGAGGCTTGTAAACAACAGCATTCTATTTCTCCCAGTTCTGGAGCTGGAAGTCCAAGCTCAAGGCACCTACCTCGAGCCTCAGTGTCTGTTGAGAACCCACTTTCCTCTCGCTGAGTCCATGCCTGGTGGATGGAAGCAGAGAGCTCCCGGGGACTTTTATAAAGATAAAATTCCCATTCATAGGGTCTTCGCCCTCATGGCCTATCGCCTCCCGCAGACCCCATCTCCTAAATCCATCATATTAAGCATTAGGCTTCAACATTTGAATCACGAGGCACACACATTCAGTCCACAGCGGGGAGCTGTCACTGACCATGAATCTCAGCTTGGTGAGGCCAAAGGATCTGGGCACCCGGGGAAGGTAAGGAGCCCCAGGAAAGGCCCCTGAGGCCCCTGTGCTCAGAGAGAGGGGGCATTTCCAACACACTTATCTGACCCTCCTGCACGTACTGAATCAGAGTCCCCAGCAGGAAGCCCAGATGTCCGTCTAATAGAAGGAAGCGTGAAGAAAGAACCTTTTTCTCCGCTCTGAGACTATCCATGACAGATTGCTCCTCTGAAGGCCACGGGACGATGAGATGCACAGCGTGGATCGCACGGCTGTTCCTCCCGCTGACCCTCAGCAGGGGTGAGAGGTAGCCTGATCACAGCAGGTGAAAGGTCCAGGTGCATCTCACCAGCACGGCCCCTGGACCAGCAGAGAAATGGTGCTCTCGGGGGCGCGGCCTCTCCTTCAGGGGGCGGTGAGGAGCCGGTGGGCCAGGCCCGTGTGAGTGTGTGAGCCGGCTCAGTCGTTTCTGACTCTTTGGGACTCCAGGATATAGTCCCCCCAGGCTCCTCGGTCCATGGGACTGGCCAGGCAAGAACACTGGAGTGGGTTGCCATTTCCTTCTCCAGGGGATCTTCCTGACACAGGGCTCAAACCTGGGTCTCTTGCCTTGCAGGGGATTCTTTGCCCTTAGTGATCCCTGGGAAGCCGTGCTCGGAGCCAGTCCCCAAGAATGAATGTTAGCAGATTTTACGGTCACCCTCAAAGGTCACTGTGCTTACTGGACTCCGGCAGGGGCTGAAAATGCCAGATAACCAACAAGAAGCAGCCATAAAAGCCACCCCTGCTGTCACTACACCTCCTTTGTAGCACTGTCGCCTGCAAAACCTATTACTAATTCCTGGGGAAGTAAAGAGAGAGCCCGGGTAATAAAGGCAAAGCTTCTTTTCTCTCCCTCTGTGCTGAGTATAGCTTCACCGGCTCACAGCGGGGCACATGCAGAGGCCTTGCAGCAGGGGCCTCAGACCAGGGTTCCTGGTGGGGAATGCCAGTGTCCACACCTCCACTCAGGGCTTTCCAGGTGACTCAGTGGTAAAGCAATGCAGGAGACGCAGGTTCAGTCCCTGGGTCGGGAAGATGCCCTGAAGCAGTGGCAACCCACTCCATTATTCTTGCCTGGAGAATCCCACGGACAGAGGAGCCTGGTGGGCTACAGTCTATGGGGTCGCAGAGTTGGACACCACTGAGCGACTGAACAACAAATTTGCAAGCGCACACACAGGTCTCACTGACATTTGCCTGGAAGACTTTAGGAACAGGATTTGTCAAGCATCATCATCCACAAGGCAGAAACCGCCAGAAACCCCCAGCTGATTCCCCGGAATCTGAGTCATTGGGTAACCTCATCAACTTTCCCCTTTGTTCAGAACATGGCCAGTGACATCCTTTTTTGAAACTTTCTCGACTCTTTCTGAAGGGCAGTCACCCCTGAAGTCATTTGTTTTAAAGTTTCACATTCAGGCCAGCATAAAAGTGGAGAATGAAATGCTGTGTGGATCCCGTGAACTTGAATCCAGATAGTAAGAGCTCATAAACTCCCAGTGTGGGTGACCCAGGCTCCCCGGGGTCGAGGGCGGGGGCGGTGTGTCCTAGCCTGGCCCCCAGAGCACAGCCAGCTTCTTGTTCGGTTCCTGAACCATCAGCAAGAGCCAAACGCTCGCGAAGGAGGCAGCGGTGTGGGTTAGCGCATCACCTTAAGAAGAGTCGGTGCCCAGGGACCCATCAGTCACCGGGGAGCATCTAGGAGAACCGACACCCCCTGGACATCCTCCAGGGTCCCTAGAGAGCTTGTCGACTTGGAGAAAGCTGACATTTTAAGACCGTAGTAAGGTGAGCTCTGAAAGCATTTCAAACTCTAGGTTCCTCGGAGCAGCTGCCGGACACCGAACTCGAGAGCCCTGGGAAGCAGCAAGCCGCCGGGACGCCGGAAGCCGCGCCGCTCCTCCCAGGGCTGTCGGAGCCGAAGCCGGCCTCTCCCCGCCCCCTCGCAGCGCCGGGAAGAGCCGGAGCTCCAGGCAGGACGGAACAGGCGAAAACGCGGAGACGGAACGCCGGACGGGGGCCTCGGCTAGACCCGGATGGACCAGCAAGGATCAGAAAGGGTAAAGTGGAGTCCAGCGTTGGCTTTGGAAATAACTCTTAGGCATAATGAAAGGCAAAGTTCGAATGCCATCTTGGGGTGTGAGATAACAGTCAAGTCCCTTTTGAATCTCTGTTTACAAATACGTTTGATTAAAACGGTTTTGACAGCAATAATGTCCTCTGGAGGTCGTGTTCAAGGCTGGGAAGACTAGCAGCGAAACCTCACCTTTGAAAGGAGCGCACTTGCTCTCATCCTAAAATGTGTTGGCTCCCAGGCCTGGAGAGAACGAAGGGACACAGCGCTATGGAAACCAGATGCAAATTCTAGGACACAAGTGGCTGACTGGTGCTTACAGAAACTCCGGATCTAGAGACCATGCCACTGATGCCGATGCCAGGAAGACTGCGGAGCATCTGGGAAGAAATGATCGCGAGGAGCCAGCGTGGAGCAAGTCACATCAAACTGCTTTCAATCATATTCTTCTTTTCAGATTATAAAAGTAGTATCGTCTCACTGGTTTTTATTTTTTAATTGGAGTTTAATTGCTTTGCGATGCTGTGTTAGCTTCTGCTACACAACAGCGTGAATCAGCTGTACGTGTACATGTATCCCGTGTCTCCTGGGCCTCCCTCCCTCTCCTCCCACCCCACTCCTCTAGGTCACCATTATTTTTTTTAAAGCACTAAAAAAAAAAAACCAAAGAGGTGAATGGCCCCACCATTATCCCAACCCTCAGAGATGACTACCATTATCCACGTTTTTCTCTGCATTTATACTACTGTACAAAAAATAGGACTTATACAGATGTAGCTCGATTCTCACAAGATTCCTGTTCCTGGAAAGGTGATGTCCAAAAGCAAACTAATACTTAAAATAATTTCATTTTAACTTTGACATTCACCTATCCATGCTTCATTTGTGAAAGTGAGTAGTCCAGTAGGAAGACTTAATACCGTCATTTTGATAGTGGGTCAATATTGCTGTTCCCATATACAAAGTGTGAATCATTAAACAGTTTCAGTTATTTGCATAGTTTATGAAAATGATCATACTATTAAGCAACATCCAGTTACTGTTAAAGCATTTTATGTATGTTAACTCTTAAGAAAACCCTATGAGGAAGGTAATCATATCTTATTTCAGGAGGAGAAAAGGAGGCTCACATAAATTAATGTTCCCAAGGTCAGGCAGCAAGCAACTGTGATATCACTTGTTCAAACCTATTCAAACCAAAGTCAGTGTATGTTCCACCCTACTGCCTACCATCCAAGTAATCGGGTCATGGTTACGCATATATGTGGGTCAATAAATCAACATGCTCACAGTTATTTTGTGATGTGACTGTGCATATTATGGAATAATTAGTAGAGGTAGTGAGTTTGGAGTTCATTCTCTGGCACTTAGCACCGGCGTGACCTTGAGCACATCTTTTAACCTAAACTCAGCGACAAACTGAAGATCCTATCCAAAGTAATAATGGCCTCACAAGGCTCTCAGGGATGGAAGAGGGAAAATGCTATAGATCCTACAAATATTTTTAAAAATTAGTAAGAGCTTCCTTTTCCGGTAAGCGGCCTGAGATGACTCCTAAAAATGGTGTGCTATTCACTTGACCCAGAAAACCCCACAAAATCATGCAAATCAAGAGGTTCAAATCTTCGTGTTCACTTTAAGAACACTTGTGAAACTGCCCAGGCTATAAAGGGTATGCATATCCGAAAAGCCACCAAGTATCGGAAGGATGTCACGTTAAAGAAGCGATGTGTGCCATTCCGTTCTTACAACGGTGGAGTTGGCAGGTGGGCACAGGCCAAACAGTGGGGCTGGACGCAGGGTCGGTAGCCCAGAAAGAGTGCTGAATTTTTACTGCACATGCTCAAAAATGCAGAGAGTAATGCTGAACTTAAGGGCTTAGATGTAGATTCTCTGGTCATTGAGCACATGCAAGTGAACAAAGCCCCCAAGATGCGGCACAGGAATTACAGAGCTCACAGTCAGATCAACCCCTACATGAGCTCTCCCTGCCACACTGAGATGATCCTTACTGAAATAGAACAGATTGTTCCTAAACCAGAAGAGGAGGTTGCACAGAAGAAAAAGGTATCCCAGAGGAAACTGAAGAAACAAAAACTTACGGCCCGGGAGTAAATGCTGCAAAAAAATAAATGCAAATAAAAGTAAAAAAAAATTAGTAAGGAAAGAGCACGAGCAAGAATATGCCTCCCAAAAGGAAAATTAGACAGTCACAGTCTTAAAGATACAGATTGCTAAAATAAACATGAGAAGAAATAAGATGTAAGAGTAAGTCCATATTTATTAAGCAAATGGAATTGTAATTCAAAACCTTCATAAAAATACATAGCCAGGTCTAGATGGCTTCTCTGACCAATTCCATCAAATATTTAAGAAAGAAATAATACAAATCCTACACAAATACTTTCAGAAAATATAGGAGGAAGAAAATTCTCATTTCATTTTATGAAATCAGCTTCACTCCAATACCAAACAAAGTAAACTGCACTAAAAGTATGGCAAATATTCTTCATGAACTTAAAGGCTCAAAGTCCTAAAAGATATCGGCAAGACAAACCAAACAATACTTTCAAAGTGTACTACATCATGTTCAAGTGGGACATATTCCAGACTTCAAAGTGAGTTGGACATTTGATAATCAGTATACTTCCGGAGAAGGCAATGGCACCCCACTCCAGTGCTCTTGCCTGGAAAATCCCATGGATGGAGGAGCCTGGTGGGCTGCAGTCCATGGGGTCGCTAAGAGTCGGACACGACTGAGCGACTTCACTTTGACTTTTCACTTTCATGCATTGAAGAAGGAAATGGCAACCCACTCCAGTGTTCTTGCCTGGAGAATCCCAGGGACGGGGGAGCCTGGTGGGCTGCCGTCTATGGGGTCGCACAGAGCTGGATATGACTGAGGCAACTTAGCAGCAGCAGCAGGATACTTTCTGTAAGAAGCGAAAGAGTCGAACAAGCACTTTAGAAAACTACGTTATACAAATGCTCACAAGCACATGAAAAGATGCTGAACAAAGCATTAAGCACAGAAGCATTCGCTGAAGAGCTGGACAACACCAAGTGCTGACGAGCCTAGGGAGCAGCTGAAACTTAACCATTTTTGATGGGCATGTGGAATGGTGTTCATTGTGGAAAACAATTGGTAATTTCTTATAAAATTAGACATATACTTATGATGACCCATCAATTCTACTCCTATATATTTACCCAAAGGAAATGAAAGCATGTCCACATAAAAGTCATATTCATCAATGTCCATAGCAGACCTCTTCATAATTGCCCCAAACTGGAAACAACCCAACTTCTCCTTCACGGCATGACTAGATACATACAGACAGTAGAACTCTTCAAAGCGATCAGAAGGACTGAATTGCTGGTGGATGAATCACAGGGACATCGTGCCAAACAGAAGAGACAAGATCCAAAAGGCCGTCTACAGGATGAGGCCAGGCACGTGAAACCGGAAAAAGCAAAACCGCAGTGATAGGAAGCAGATCAGCATTTTCCCTGGAGGCTCAGACAGTAGAGAATTCGCCTGCAATGCGGGAGACCTGCATTCAATCCCTGGGTCAGGAAGATCCCCTGGAGGGGGAAATGGCAACCCACTCCAATATTCTTGCCTGGAGAATCCGCATGGACAGAGGAGCCTGGCGGGCCACAGTCCATGGGGTCACAAAGAGTGGGACACAACTGAGTGACTAAGCACAGCAAGATGGAGAGAGAATTAACTGTAAAAGGGAACCAGAAACCTTCTCAGGTGAGAATGTTCTGTATCTAAATTACGGTGTCGATTACACGTCTATTTTCAAAGCTGGGCTTTGTCAGCCCTGGCTCTCCTGACGTTCTGGGCAGCGTGGTTTTGGTTCTGGAGGCATGGCCTGTCCATTCCTGGATGTTCAACAGCATCCATCTCTGGCCTCTGTCGCACTAGCTGTGTGTAGCTACCCCACCCCTCAAGTCGTGACAACCGAAAGCATCTGCAGACATTGCCAGATATCTATACTGGGAGGCAAGATTGCCTCTGGTTGAGAACCACTAGTCAAAACTCTTTAAACAGTAGACTTAAAACTTGCTAATGCTTTTGTGCATAAATCGCACCTCCTTCAAGCTGATTTTTAAAAGGTAGATGGCAGTTTGGGACGATATGCCTTACACCCAGGAGATGTGATTTTATTTTTATGCACTTTACATCCTTCAATATAATCATTTGAATCTATCCTATTCAAATCACTTTTCTCCAGATTTATTGAAATGTTAACTAATATTCAACACTGCTACTGAAAAATCCTGTACAATCTTAATTTTTTTCATCTTTTGGCCGCACCACGCGGCCTGTGGGGTTGCACCTGGCCCCTGCGTTGACACTGCAGGCTTAACCCGCGGGCCATCAGGAACTCCGCAGGTGCAATCTTAATTCCTCAGCTTCTGTGAGCTTTTCTATCTCTTGGAAAGTTCTTACCCACTTTTCGTCAGTCATTATGCTAGATTCTAATGGGTTATTCAAACTGGAAAATTATGTCCTTCAGTTCTAGAACGTTTCCTAGCAAGATGTATTTTTAAGATTCCTCCAGTCTGCTTTCTCTCGGAGAAGGTGATGGCACCCCACTCCAGTACTCTTGCCTGGAAAATCCCATGGACAGAGGAGCCTGGTGGGCTGCGATCCATGGGGTTGCGAAGAGTCGGACACGACTGAGCAACTTCCCTTTCACTTTTCACTTTCATGCACTGTAGAAGGAAATGGCAACCCACTCCAGTGTTCTTGCCTAGAGAATCCCAGGGACTGAGGAGCCTGGTGGGCTGCCGTCTATGGGGTTGCACAGAGTCGGACACAACTGAAGCGACTTCGCAGCAGCAGTCTGCTTTCTCTGTTTCTTTTCCTAAAACTCCAGGAAGATATTGAACTTTCCAAATACAGGCTTCAGCTTTCTCATCTTTCCTGTCAGCTGTTCTATCTTTCTGTCTGTTTGTTACTTTCTAAAAGACTCTTTATCTTGCAAATCTTACTGGAAATTTTGTTTCATTTTCAAGTTTTTTATTTCAAAGAGCTCTTTCTTGTTCTTAGATTGTTTCTCTTTTTTAAGGAAATTACTGTAATTCAACTATTTTTTTCTTCCAATCTTTGCAATTGTGTCTCCTCTAGAGAAAATGCGAATTTCAGCCTCTAATAAACAGGCTGTCCTCTATGTGTAGTCATCCTTAGCTGTGGGTC
Source organism: Litocranius walleri (assembly GCA_006410535.1). Classification (NCBI taxonomy): domain Eukaryota; kingdom Metazoa; phylum Chordata; class Mammalia; order Artiodactyla; family Bovidae; genus Litocranius; species Litocranius walleri. The sequence goes on along the minus strand of SJYG01001082.1, from coordinate 354,061 downwards.
CATCAAATAACAACAGTTTTAATCCACCAAGAAGAGAGCAACTTTACATATAAATGTACATGAAATATTTAGATATAATTGTACAGAACAAGGGTTAATTTAGCAAGGCTTTTTCAGTTATTGATGGGTCAAAAAGAAAAAAAAAACAGCTAGAGTATAGAAAATAGGCCCCATTCAGTTAGATTTATGACACACTTAAATAACATCTAACTGTAGAGTTCTTCTGAACATAAAGAATATACATTTTTTTTCTCAAGCACATCTGGAATATATACAAAAATCTGATCATGTATGGGCCATTTAGAAAGTCTCAATAAATTTCAGTCTCTATTATAAGCAGACTAGCAACTCTGACCACAATGAAATTAAATCAGAAGTGTAAAATATAAATTTAAAATGTCCACATATTTAGCAGTATTGCTAAATAACTCATGAATTAAAGGGAGGAATATCAAAATAAAAAATTTTAATATCTAAAACTATATATTTAAAAATCTTACATTAAAATTTCTAGGATGCAGCCAATGTATACTTTGAGGAAAATTTATAGCTAAATATTTACATTAGAATGGGAAAAAAATCTCAGAATGAATGAGTTAAGTGTTCTTAAGAGTGTCTCTATTATAAGCAGACTAGCAACTTTGACCACAATGAAATTAAATCCAAAGTGTAAAATATAAATTTAAAATGTCCACATATTTAGCAGTATTGCTAAATAACTCATGAATTAAAGGGAGGAATATCAAAATAAAAAATTTTAATATCTAAAACTATATATTTAAAAATCTTACATTAAAATTTCTAGGATGCAGCCAATGTATACTTTGAGGAAAATTTATAGCTAAATATTTACATTAGAATGGGAAAAAAATCTCAGAATGAATGAGTTAAGTGTTCTTAAGAGCTTCAGGAACAAAACAAAACAAACACAAGGGAATTAAAAGGAATTAGAAAGTAACAATAGAGACATAAACCAGCAAAACAGAAGACAAGACAATGGAGAGGAGCCAAAAAGGCAAAAGTTGGTTCCTTGCTAAAACTAACAACATAAATTTCTTAGAGTTTATCAAGTAAGAAAAAAGTTAAAACAAGCAATATTATGAATTAAAGAGAAAGTGAAAGTCGCTCAGTCGTGTCCCACTCTTTGTGACCCCATCAAGTATATGATACAGTCCATGGAATTCTCGAGGCCAGAATACTGGAGTAGGCAGCACCCCCTGGTCTTCCCAACCCATATTGCAAGCGGATTCTTTACCATCTGAGCCACAAGGGAAGCCCAAGAATACTTTCCCTTCTCCAGTGGATCTGCCTGACCCAGGAATTGAACCGGGGCCTCCCGCATTGCAGGGGGGGGCGGGGATTCTTTACCAACTGAGCTATCAGGGAAGCCCTCATTAATCACAGGGGAAAACACATAAAGTGTGCATAATAAATAACCCAAATATGGTCAAACATGATTTGCCAACACTTTTGAAAACTTAGAGAAATTTCTACAAAAATATAACTTTCTAAAACTGACTCAAGCAAATGTTTTAAATAGTTATGTGATTATCAAAGAAACTAACACTCTGTCTAGAATTATTTCCCCCCAGACCGAAAGCACCTGGGCCAGACAGGTTGACAGAGGAGGTCAAACGTTCAAGGAACAGATCATCTCAAGTTGATACAGATTCCTCCAGACAACGGAAGAAGATGGGACCTTCCTGGGAGGTCCGGTGCCTGAGACTCACTCCCAATGCACGGGGCATGGGTCTGATCCCTGGTCGGGGACTGAGATGTCACGTGCTGGGCAACGTGGCCAACAAAGAAGGGAGAACGAGAGTCCTCCCAGCTCGTCCTCCAGGGGAGCGGGCGCGTGAAAAGGGAAGGCGCAGCTCCTCCGGCGCGGGCGTGGGAGGGGCACGTGCTGGACCAGCGTGGTAGAGGATTGTGACGGGAGGCATAAACCCGGAGACAACCGGAAGCCGCTCGCAGCTTTAAAATCGGGTGGGCAGGTAGGCAGGCCTCGCGTGTGAAGACGACCTGAAGGAGGGAAGAGAAGGCTGCCGGGGGCGGGCGGGCGGTCAGGGAGCAGCCGTGCAAAGGCCGGGGATGGGAGCCTGGCGGCGGAGTCCCGGGGTGAGCGGGACGCAGAGACACCCCCAGGACTGGGGTCGGCAGGCGGGCGAGGGGGGGACAGGGCAAGATGAGGGCCCAGCCCAGGCTTCGCCTCCGAGCACTGGGGGAGAGAGAGCGAAGTTCAGGGCACCCCTCTCGGGAGAGCAGCCCCCCAGAGTCACGCACGAGGCCCCAGGCGACACAGAAGCAGCCTTTTCAGGTGGGCGTGAGGCAGCAAGTCAGCAGAGACTGCCCACACGGCCAGGAAGCAAGGGAGTCGAGTTTGCCGGTATCCATGTTTTAATTCTGTTCACAGAGGTGGACTTGCAAGCTGCTCAGTGAGGCTGGCAGGCGGGGGTGATCAGGCTAACTTACAGATGGGAGAAAGTGAGGTTCAGAGCGGTGACGTGGCTGGCCGAAGGTCGCACAGCTGGCAAGGCAGAGCTGGGGCGGAGCCCAGATTTTCTGTCCAGGGCTGCACCCCCTCTGCGGTGCCCCCCAGCTCAGAGTCTGCGGGAAGCACCCCTCAGATAGCGCCTGTCTTCTTCCTATGAATCAGCATTCTCCCTCACTTTTTCCCCCTCTTTGCAGTTTGTTTTCCCAGCCCCTGGTCTCGTGTTTGCTTTTGCAAGTAGCCTCAGTTAACCTCCATAGCTATGCTTCCACTGACAATAAAAGAGCTTTACCCCATGAGCCTCTTTCAACTCTGTGAACCTTTATTTGTTCAAAATAACATCTTCAGCAACCCAACCCTCCTAACAAAATAAACCACAGCCACTGGCTACCTGGGTATTTGAGGGTCAGCCTGTGGAACTGGCCGTCTCTGGGGGAGCCCATCCCCTGTGGGACAGACAGGTAGGCACCCCCACCCCTGACACTGGGCAGAATCCTGGGAGGGAGGGAGCCCCCACTGAGCTGAGCTGGGCACTGTGCTCACTTTATGAATAGCCCTTCCCAGGAACAGGCTCTCAGATTAAGCTCCTGCCAACCTCCTCTTTGTGGCTGTATTTTATTTTTTTAACCTACAGCGGCCACCCTGAACTGACCCCCACCCCATCCTAGAAAAACTCCCACGTGGGATGCATAGCCTCACAGCCCTCCCCCCACCCCACCCCGGCGGTCCCATCTTTCCTCCCATGCGAGCTGGTCCGGCAGCCTTGCCAGGTGGGCACGGGACGCTGACCAAGAGGCCTCTTGTAGGGGGCATGGTGGGGGGCAGCTCCCGGCCCCTCCCCATCAGTCCTCCCCGGCCCAAGCACATCCAGCTCCTGCAGGGGGATCCCATCTCCCCACCCCACATCTGACGCCTGCTTCTGAAAGAGGAGGGGCCACGATTTCCACAAGAAAAGGTAACACCTGTGTTACAATATTCAGGTTTATCCAGCTCACACGCAGGGCCTCGGCAGCCCCTGGGATAAGCCAGGCACCATCCTGGGCTCACCAGGGCCCTCGAAGGTCGGTCTTCCTCCCGAGCTCTGGCCAGGCCTCCACCAAGGGCTGTTGCGAAGGGCAGTCCACCACCGCTCTGAGCAGCCTAATTCATCTGCAGACAGTGACCCCCACCAGAAAGTTCTTTCAAGGAAGCTGAATCCTCAGACCTCATCTGGGCCCCTCGGGGGCTTCTGCCAAGCTTCAGGCTCCCCAGCCCTGCCACGGCGGCCCCCGGATCTCAGAGGAGGACCAGCGGGTGCCCTGCTCCATCAAGCATGTCTCCAGAGTCTGGGTTCTGAGCTTCACACTAGGTGCTCTCTCCTGTCTCCTTCCCCGTTTGCACCAAGTGAGCTCCTACTCCAGTTTGTTCCATCACGAGCTCCCGCCCATGGACGTCTGCCCAGCCCGGAACCTGAGCACCTGCTTGTCCCGTGTACCCACACGGGGCTCCCACCAGCTCTGTCAGCAACGGGCTTAACCGTCTCTCCACCCAACAGCCGACAGCCAAGGTGGGCAGAAGCTCCACAGTGAACCAGGCAGCCTGACGGCAGAGCCAGTGCCCGGCACTGAGAAAGCCCAAGGATGTGAAAGAACCAGAAGGAGCACATCAGCAGCTACGGTAGGTGAACCCTGAACTCCAAGTTCCTAGCCAGTGGAGGTCATCAAGAGAGGCATGCAAGGAGTGCCCCTGGAGATGGAGCCAGGGATGCTTTGGATTCCAAGTGGATCAGGCAGGCTCCAGAAAGAAGAGACAGAACCAGCAAAGGCATGTGGGGTGTGTCCTGGGAACATCTGCCATCTGGACAAAAACACAGCAAAAGGATAAACTGGGAGATCGGGTTGGATGGAGGGTTCTTTGACGAATCCCCACAGAAGTCTTGCTGGGCTGAGCTTGCCCCTGCCAACGCCAAAGTCATGGGTCCTAGAGCTCTTGGGGGGTCTAGGGTAGTGAGCAGGTGATGGCTGGCTCCACACTGACTCACCCATCCTTGCTGCCCACTCATCTGGCCGCCCAGGTCAGGAGTCTCCTGTCCCACAGACTGGCAGCCCACCCAGGACATACCACCCCGTGACAGCAAGCTGGGAGCAGCCCAGCAGACTCCCTGGCACCAGCTCATACTTTTCATTTCCTCCTTTTTGCCTCAACTCAGATTAGTGCCAATGAAACCTTAGCCATGAATTGAACAGACACATGCGAACATTTTTACTGCTAAAATAATGTCTACCTTGCATTCACATTCAAAATTGAGGGTCACAGACCAGCAATCAGCTGACTGGAAACACCATCCCTGGTTGACCTGTTGACAAAATAATTCACAAGCTGTCCTTAGGCCTCAGCCACGGAGCTCTGAACAAGCTCCCAGTTGCTGAATGAACCATGGCAGACACCAGATAAACTCACTCATCTTAAAATCATCTCAGGACCCGGAAGTGACTCTTAAAGCAAGTTCAAATGGCCACATGCTAGCACAAAAGGCCAGTCCTAGAACACCACGTCTCTGCTTTACTGAGTTTTTATAATCTTGCAGCAAGGCCCTGCCATGTGGCTGAGAGTCTGGGAAGTCTGGTGAGGTGGGTCCACTGGGGCCCCAAGAAACTTCACCAGCCAGCGCTGCTGAGATGAAAAGTCCCTCCAAGTTCCTGTCTTGCTTCGTATGTGACGATGCGGTTGCAATGCTTCAGTTGCCTCCCAGGCCAGCAGGATTTGCTGAGTCTCTCTCACTTCTCCAGGACATGCGGAAGAGCGTGTCCTGGAGATGCTGAGATGGTGAGATGCACCATCTCACAGGTCAGCCACTCCATCCGGGCAGGTGCCCTGAGACTTCTCAGGACACATCTCCTGATTTGGGATGGTAGAACCCACCCTTTCTGTAGGGGCAGGGTAAGCAAAGGTAACTGCATGCTCAGCCTGCCCTGCATGTGTGTGCAGCCCACAGAGGGGGTTATGGAACTGTGACGACTTTCATACAAGCAGAGATAAAGAGTGACGGGGTCTGAGGCAAACAAATAACAGAAGGAGGGAAAGAATAACTGCAACTCAGGAGGACTCCGTGGAAGAGGCGCCCTTTCCCTGTGGCTTGGAGTGTGAGTGGGATTCCGGGAAGTAGGTAGGGGCTGGGCGAGGAGTGTTCCCGCTTGGGGGGGGGTGGGGGGCTGTGCCCGGGGCACCTAGGGACCGTAGGCGATGCTCCCCGGGGCCTCGGAGTCAACCACTAGGAAGATGGACCGGAAAAGGGGGCTGGGTTTCACTGTGCAAGGTCTTCAATGCCGGGACCACCAGAGCCTGGAAGGCTTCTCCGTTCCCCCGTGACCCCGCTAGACCACCCCCCAGAGCCTCCCTCAGAGCCAAGTCCCGCCGCGTGGCCCAGTTCTGTCCACGGCTGCCGGAAGAATGGCTAAGGTGCGCAGTGCAGGCCCGGCCNCTGGGGGGGGGGTGGGGGGCTGTGCCCGGGGCACCTAGGGACCGTAGGCGATGCTCCCCGGGGCCTCGGAGTCAACCACTAGGAAGATGGACCGGAAAAGGGGGCTGGGTTTCACTGTGCAAGGTCTTCAATGCCGGGACCACCAGAGCCTGGAAGGCTTCTCCGTTCCCCCGTGACCCCGCTAGACCACCCCCCAGAGCCTCCCTCAGAGCCAAGTCCCGCCGCGTGGCCCAGTTCTGTCCACGGCTGCCGGAAGAATGGCTAAGGTGCGCAGTGCAGGCCCGGCCGAACCCAGCCTCTTCGGGCCGTGGCTGGGCCTCCATCCTGTCTGCACGGCAGCGTCCGGGCACCGTGGAGCCGCGCCGTGGAGCCGGCCGGGCCAATGCCACCTCCCCTGCCCGCGACACCCCACCCGCCCCGCCGCTGTCCCAGGGCGGGGTGACCGGCTGCGCGGGCTCTGAAGCCAGCGTCCCTGCAGCCGAGAGGCCGTGCCTGGGCCGCGCTCGGCGGCCCGAGAGCGGGGCTTGAGGCAGGGGGCGGCGTGGGTGCTGCCGCGGACCCGGGAGGAAGCCGCGGCAGGCGCCTGGCTCGGGAGCTGCTGAAAGGCTGGCGCGGGCGTCCGCGGGCTTCCTCCTGTTCGCTGTGCCGCCCGTCTCCGGGGTGGCCTGGCACAGGTCCCACCCGGCTTCTCTCTTCGTTAGCGTCGGACACCGCTGACCCTCAGCGCCTCACCGCTGTGACCGCCCCGCCCTGCCCACCTGTGGACCCTCTTTCTCCCTCCACCCGCTCTCCTTTTTGCACCAGGCCCTCCACGCGAGTCAGGCAGTCGCTTCCGGCGTCTCTCATCTGGACGCATGGAGCCCCTGGGGGTCTCACTCCCCCATCTGGTCGCTCCCTTCCCGCCCCACGACCCCCGAGCTTCCTCACCAGGCCCAGCTTGCCTCCTGAGCTCCAGATCAAGGCGCCCAGCGCGCCAGCCGAGTGGCCGCCTGCCCGGAAAGAATCCCGTCCCCATCTCGGCGGCTCTGCGCTCGCCCCTGCCTGGGCACAGCTGGCCCTCTGGCTGCGGCTGTCTGAGACCAGGAAGTCGGGGCCAGCGGGTCGTGAGGAGCTTGGACATCTCCCTGAAGGCCTCACTTCCCTCCGCTGCAGGGGAAGCCACGCTGCCTCCCCTGCCCACCCCCACCTCCCCTCCCTTCCCTGACCTAGGAGGCCACCCTCTGCCCTCCAGAAAGAGAACGATGACGCCCCGCACTTGGGGGGCAGCTTTATGCGCCTCCATGCATGGAGTCCTGCTGCAGTTCAGTGGGACCTGTTACCATCCCATTTAACAGACGTGGAAACTGAGGCCCGGGGAAACCCAGGAACTTGCCCGTGTCACAGGCCAGTCTGTAGTGAGCCTGCGTGAGAACCCACACTCCAGGAAAAGGGTGACACGGCGTCGCTGAGGAGCTGCCAGGCTTTCGGCCCGAAGCGGTCAAGCGGGTGGGGCGGGCTCTCGATGAGAGGACTCTGCTCACAAGGGGACCGGGAGGACTTCGATGTGGAAGCCAAACCACCCGCTCCTGAGGGCCCGTGCAGACGACCGCACCCAGGCCACCGTAAGCCCTGCTTGTTCAGTCTTCTGCTGCTGCTGCTGTTCCTCTAGTGATGAAAACTCAACTCTGTGATGACGCAGCTGCCCGGCGACCGCCTGGAGATGCTGACCACAGCTCGGGGAGGACAAGCGGCCTCGGAGCGATCTGACTTTCCCCGCCGTCTTCTCCCAAAATTTATTTCTAGGTGAATGACTAACGTCAGCTTCCCTATGAGACTCAGCAGTAAAGCATCTGCCTGCAGTGCAGGAGGCCCGGGTTCATTTCCTGGGTGGGGAGGATCCCCTGGAGGAGGGCATGGCAGCTCACTCCAGTGTTCGTGCCTGGAGAATCCCATGGATGGAGGAGCCTGGCGGGCCACAGTAAACGGGGTTGCAAAGAGTTGGACACGACTGAGCACACAGGAGGAATGGCAGAGCGTGAGGAGGAGGGCCTGTTCGAAGGGCAGTAGATTTACTAAAACAACACGTGGCCGGAGGGAGTTTCTGAGGGTGGAGAAATGAGGGGGATGCAAGAGGGAGCGAGATCCCTCCGAGGCTGCAGGAAGCCCCGTCCAGGGAGGGAGCAAGGTGACTGAGGCACATTCAGGGTGCGGAGAGATCTACCTGAAATTTCCTGTTCTCACCTTCCCTTCCTCCAAAAGTTGGTTTTCTCTTTTCCGGACTCATTCCTCACACCTCAGTCTCTTCCTGCCAAGGCGATTTTGTAACTTCAGCCTGTGCCAGAGGACACGACACCCTCTCGGCCCAGGCCTCCTGCTTAGCTCCCGGGTCCAGCCAAGCCATGGGGTCACAGGCGCAGTGGGGAGCATGTCCTGGGAGTGCGGCCCCTCAGCAAGACACAAATCTAGGGGATGAGAGAGGAGCACCCGGAGTCTCCAAGCTCGCTTTCCTTGGCAGCACATTCAAAGCTCAGTGCCTAGATTGCATTTTAATGGTCTCAGATTCGCACAAAGGACTTTTTCCCCCTGTGGTGAATAATTAACCCAATTCTCCCAGGCACCTTTTTTAAACTGCAGAAACCATTGGTGTGCATTCAAGGTGACACAAAACCATCCGGGCCCTCAAATATTGCAGGTCCTTTATCTTCCTGCTCCACCCCTGTAACCTAGGTGTCGGGACAGTGTGCGCCTTGTGCGGGACATCTGCCAAGACCGGAAGGAAGCCAGCCCCCTTGTAACTTCCAAAGCGCAGAAACATCCCCCAGAAACCTCAGGGAGGGGCGCTCAGGGTCAGCGAGTCTTGACCACCAGGACTTGTCATGGGATTCCACAGGGAGAACACAGGGCGCGTTTTCTGTCTTGTCTTTGAGATTTGCAAAGTGGAAAATTTGCAAGAAAGGAGCGGGAAAGCTGAGCTGAGGACCAGAATCCCCGAATCTTCCGAAGGAAGGAGGAAGGGGCGGAGGAGGGAGGAGGAAGGAGGGAGCACGCCTTGATTCAGCTGGGCTTTGCTTTTCTACAGTATCTGCTCTTTAAGATTTTTTTTGGTGCAGACCATTTTTTAGTCTTTACTGAACTTGTTACATTGTTGCTTCTGTTTTAGGTTTTGTTTGCTTGTGGTGAGGCATATGGAATGTCTGCTCCCTGCATTGGAAGGCGAAGACTTAACCATTGGGCCACCAGGGAGGTCCCTCTATGGTCTGTCCACTTCCCAGGGGCTTTCCTGTGCGCATCACGACAGCCTTACAAGGTCAGAAGCGTGAGGAGACAGAGCCCTGGTCACAGATGACCCAGCAAGGTGACGAGACCTCTCGCTCAGCCAGGCTGGCGCTCGAGGGTTGTGGCCTTGGTTCTTGGTTGACACATCCTCTGTATAAGCCCTGAGTGACCCACTGCAGCCCTACATTCTTCAGGACAAGCAAAATAAGTAATTTATAAACTTGACTGAACGCATGGATAATGATGGATTTTAAAAACGATTTTCTTGAGGAAATTTTAAGCTTGTGAGAGCTGGAGAGACTAGTGTGAAGAATTCCCTTGTACACAGTTTCAACCTTCAGCTGTCTCCCTTACTAGCTTTATCTACCCGCTTCCACAAACACTCACCCTTTCTTCTGGAGCTTAAAACACATTCCAGCCACTGCACCATCTCACCTGTAAGTACTTCACTGTGCATTTCTAGCAGATAGGATTGTTTAGATATAGCCATTGCCCCATTCAACAAAAGCAACAGCATCTAACACACAGTCCATGTTAAACTTCCCCAGTTGTTTCAGAAATGTCTTTTTCCAGCTGGTGGCTGATACTCAGAGGAGTATTGACTTTCTGGAGAATCAAGGCAGAAACAAAAGGTTTTGCCTTGACCTTCTTGGCCGCCTGTCCCTTCCTCCCGACCTCTGCCCACCCGTCACCCTCTAAGCAGAGCCAAGGGCCAGGGCGACACTTTGAGAGTTGGTGAGCAGGTGTCCCAGAGCCATGTAGGTAGGCCTCGGAATGGTGTGGTCCTGACACCAAGTCCTCCTCCAGGAGATCCCCTCCACTTCAGAAAAGATGGACTCTCTCCATCCGCACTCTCCACGTGGGGCCAAGAAGTCAGATGGCCAGCTTTTCCTGAAGAGCCAGAATCCACTGCAGATCTCATGACTCCACGTGGACTGCAACTAGGAATCCTATGAAACACTTAAGATGGGTCCCTGAAGAATGTGGGTTCTGAAGGGTGAGGGGAGGGACACACTCAATTATTCACAGGAGCAAGTGTGTAACCACCCCACTCTGCAACACTTAGAGCGCCCCGCCACACTGAGAGCGCCCCGCCACACTCAGAGCACTCAGACACTGAGAGCGCTCTGCCACACTGAGAGCGCTCTGCGTGTGCGGAAGCACTTGTGCACAAGCCGCAGAGCGGACGCCAGGGGAAGACACCCAAGAGCAGGGGCTTCCCTGCCACAAGCAGAGGCCACATGCGACAGGGCCCAAGGGGTCCTTCCTGTGGTTCTGTGCCCTTAGTACCCAGGTCTGTGTTCAAGCCACGAGTTCTAATAGAAATCATACTGTGTGTTAATTATAGGTTTAAACAAAGGAAGGATTTTTGTATAAACTTGACCAGCTCATCTGATAAAAGTAGTTCTTGACACTTTAGTAAACCTCATTTCCAGCCTGTGTTTGCTTCCCCACGTATGAAAAGTTAACTCACCTGCTTACCGATATTTTAGGAATCCTCCCCATTTTTAATCAAATGAACTCTTGGTTCCAGAGGGATAGATCCTGAAGGTAGTATTTCTGGGGATTAAACCCAAGGCTCCGGGATTGGATGCCAGCAGTGATGCTCCAAACAGTCTTTTCACTTCGGATGATCCAACTAGCCTCTTGGTGTCGTTCTCCTGCCTATGAAATGAGGCCAAGGTTATCTCCACCCCACGTGACAAGATAACACGTTCTCAGTCAACAAACCCTTCTGAGAGCCAGGCCAGGTTCTAGGTGTCAAAGACGCTCCCATCAACAAGTTCCACAGGGTCTTGCGCTCTCAGAACTTTCATTCTGGTTGGAAAGCAAAAATCAAGAGAAAAGGAAATATCAGAACAGGCATGAGCTCCATTCTGACAATTTTTTGAAACGCTGTGCTATAAAGCTGGTCTAGGTGACCCTAGGGAGGCTTCATCCAGGTGGTGGTAATTAAACGGAGACCTGAATGATGGATGAGGAGTCAGCTGTGCAAAGATCTTGGGGAAAAGCATTTTAGGCAGAGAGAACAGCAAACCCCAAGGTCCGAGCGAGGTACAAGTTTCGTTCGCTCGAGAGGCAGAGACCAAGGGGCAGAGTGTTCGACCTGTGGACGGGGAGGAGGGCGGGCCCTGAGTTGGAGTCTGCAGGACTTCAGGACATTGGACGTGCTCCGATACCCGAGCCAGGGGGAGGCTTGGAGCACCGGGTGCTGCTCTGACTCACATTTCAGAATGATCTGTGTCCAGTGCAGAGTATGTCGGGGGAGGGGAGGGCTGGTCAGGAGAGTTGTTGAAGCAGACCAGCTAGGAAGACAGTGGCTTTGACTAGGATCCGAGCCTTGCTGATGGGCGAGGTGGGCAGGCTTGGGATATATTTCTGAAATAAATCTGCCAAGATTAGGTGGCTGAATGAAAGGAGCCAAAGAAAGGCATCGAGAATGATTCCTGTGGGAAGTTACGTGTGTGTGTGAGAGTAGAGTTATGTGTGTAATCGGTTCCTTAGAGAAGATCATTACCAAAATCTTTAACAAGGATACAGCTAGAAGTAAAAAGTTCTTAAGATCGTAAACAGAATAATCCATTTTGCCCTAATTTTCATTTACTTTGTTAAGTGCATTTTTCTCTGCTTCAGTGTGAGCAATTTAAATGCAACGAACCGTCGATATTTCACATATGCAGGCTGACATTTTAACATATGATTATAATGACATGCTTTGTAAAGATCCTTAATAAATACTAAATGATCATTTGTTTACAAAAAAAAGAATGGTTCCCGTGGGACCTCCCTGGCAGCCCACTGGCTAGGACTCTGAGCTTCCACCACTGGGGATGGGTTCTCTCCTTGGTCAGGGAATGAAGATCCTGTAAGCCACATGGCACAGCCAAAAGGAAAAAATGATTCCTGGGTTTGAGGTCCCAGAGAGTAAGATGGAGGTGCCAGTTACTTAGTAAGACAGAGAAAACCCAGGAGAAGCCACTGTGAATGGGTAGAAAAGCAAGACTTCATCTGGCCATCTGAGTCTGAGATGCTTAGAAAACACCTCTGCATAGGGCTAGGTTGAAGAAGAAAATGGCAACCCACTCCAGCATTCTTGCCTGGAGAATCCTGTGGACAGAGGAGCCTGGTGGGCTGCCGTCTGTGGGGTCGCACAGAGTCAGACATGGCTGAAGCGACTTAGCAGCAGCAGCAGGTGCCAAGGGAGCAGGAATCTAAGATCCAAGGGGAAGTCAGGCTACTGGGGTCTTCGATGGGGTCTGTCGGTGGTAGAGGAAGTCAAGACTGCCGATGAGCTCAGTGGGGAGAAAACAAGGAAAAGAGAGGGGACCCAGAGCTGAGTCCTAGAATATTCTAGCATCTAGAGGTCACACACACACACATACACACACACTGAGAAGCAGCAGCCAGCCGGGTGGCAGGAAAGCCAGCAGAAAGGGACGGGGTGGAAGCTCAGAGAAACGTTTCCAACAGGAAGGCGTGGTCAGCCTTCCAAACGCTGCTAAAAGGCGCTGTACAAGGACAGCATCAGACCACCGGACTCGGCAGGTCAGAGGTCTCTGCCGACCTTGATGACGACAGTCTCGGTGCTCCAGAGGGGCTGGAAGCCGGAGGAGAGGGATGGGGAGAGAGGGATTAGACAGGTGGAACAGTGAGGTGGCGTTGTACCGGGAAGGAGAGCAGAGACGCGAAACACTCGTGAGACCAGTACGGAGAGCACAGGGGGGTCAGGGACGTGTCAGTGCGCCCCCGGGAAGGCTGGGCATCGACGACGCTGGACAGAAGAGTCGTCTTTGCAAAGATGCCGTTTTGTTAATAATTTGGGATATACACATTTATTTATTTAAATGTCATATACATATATATAGCCACTCTGCACAGCTTGTAAGGATCTCAGCTCCTCAACCAGGGCCTGAAGCCTTGCAGGCCCTTGGCAGTGAAAGCAGAGTCCCAACCACTGGACCACTGGGGAGTTCCCTGTATGCTTTTATTTATATTGTTTATTTCACCAAGGTATGTTTTTTAGCTTAGAGAGTATTTCTCTGGTTACTAATATAGCACCGGAGATATATTAAAAAGTTACCCTTTTTAATAGGAAGAATATCTAATCCTCCATTTGTGAGAAGATGCCCCAGAGGACTGGTTTAATTGGATATATGAGAGCCTTAAACATGGAAATTCTCACAGCCCTAAAATTATTCATTTCCAATGTTCTCTACACACGGCAGATAACACGCGGTCACTCCCGCTTACGACCCGGCCTCTGACAAGCTGAATTACTCCCAAGTCCCTGAAGGCCGCATTGTTCCAGGCTGCTGTGCCTTGTCCCCTCACACCCCTGCGGCATGTCCACCCCCAGAACACCCTCCCGTCACGTTCTCAGAGAAGCCTCACTCCCCTGGGGCTGTGCTAACCCCTGCAGGCTTCTTGTTTTCTTTTTGTAAAGGTAACGGGGTCCCCAAGAGAGTGTTCCAACCAAGGACTGCAATTAAGCCAACTCTGTGAAACAGAGGTCTATTTTTTTTTAATACAATAATGATTTACTTTAAAAGGAATAATGTGCATGCTTGCAAAACATACAAGCAATACTACAGCAATGAATAAAGAAGGGACACAATCCAAGTAAGATCCCACCCTCGGAAACAACATCATGACCATTTCGCTCAGCATCTCAAAGACTCTGTAACCCCCCCTTTCCCATGTAGCTGAGACCCGTCCAGGCGGAATGACTCCTGCTGGATCTGTCTCCAGCTTACTGACATGACTGCCTCATTCCAGTTTCTTTTGTATTCCCAGTGTTTAGCACAAACCCTGGCACCACAGAGGACTTATGCACGCCTGTGGAATTCATGAATAAGAGCAAGAATGATGCCTTTCCCTGACATCACTGACAGATGAAGACAGAGAGACTCAGAATGAAATAGAGACTCATCTGTTCTGAGGGGTAGCACGGTATACTGAGAGGTTCATGGTCCTTGTTCCAAAACATACAAATAAAAGTGATGCTTCAAGTCAATGTGGAAATATATTAAATATTAAATACATTAAAATAATTAAAATATTATAATATTAACAATAGTAAAATAATATTGTTTAAATGATAAATAAGAAAAAGACTAAAGTTAGAGCATTATTCCATGCCTTATGAAACCATATAAGAACAAAAAGACCATGTAGGTAGTAAGCACAGCCTTGGGGTAAAAACAGAATAACAAAGATAGATATACAAGAAAGAACCAATTGCCTAACAGCACAATATGAAAAAGATCTTTAAAAATTGAAAGGCAGCAGGAAAATTATTTTGAAGTACTGTATCATAGCCTTAATATATTCTTATGAATCAATGAAATAAACACACTAAGTGGACATAGGCAGAAAAATGAGAAATGTAATTCAGAAAACATACAAATTGACAATTCACACCAGATTTTATAGGGTTATGTGTAATATAGGACTTAAAGTCATTAGGATTTGTGTGTTGGTTGCTCATTCCTGTCCAACACTTTGCAACCCCATGAACTGTAGCCTGCCAGGCTCCTTTGTCCATGGAATTCTCCAGGTGAAAGTGAAAGTGAAGTCACTCAGTCGTGTCCGACCCTCAGCGACCCCATGGACTGTAGCCTACCAGGCTACTCCGTCCGTGAGATTTTCCAGGTAAGAGTACTGGAGTGGGCTGCCGTTTCCTTCTCCAGGGGATCTTCCCAACCCAGGGATTGAACCCAGGTCTCCTGTATTGCAGGTGGATTCCTCACTGGGCCACCAGGGAAGGATTTAACAAAGGCAAATTAAAAGGAGAAACTTTTTTTTCCCCTCAGTTCAGCTCAGTCGCTCGGTCGTGTCTGACTCTTTGCAACCCCATGAACTGAAGCACGCCAGGCTTCCCTGTCCATCACCAACTCCCAGAGTTTACTCAAACTCATGTCCATTGAGTGGGTGATGCTATCCAACCATCTCATCCTCTGCCATCCCCTTCTCCTGCCCTCAATCTTTCCCAGCATCAGGGTCTTTTCAAATGAGTCAGCTCTTCGCATCAGGTGGCCAAAGTATTGGAGTTTCAGCTTTAGCATCATTCCTTCCAAAGAGCACCCAGGGTTGATCTCCTTTAGAATGGACTGGTTGGATCTCCTTGCAGTCCAAGGGACTCTCAAGAGTCTTCTCCAACACCACAGTTCAAAAGTATCAATTCTTCAGCACTCAGCTTTCTTTATCATCCAACTCTCACATCCATACATGACTTTTTTTTCCCTACAAGACTGCAAATGTTTTAAAAAGAATACTAACCCTTGTTGATGGCAACATTTAAAAAATAAGTGCAGGTTGACTGCACATGGCAATCAACTTTTCCATGGGTCACCCTGGCAATATGTCAAAAGTCTTTAGCATGCACATGCTAGTTTATCCATCATTTTCAAAACTGAGAATTTATTGCAAAGAAGTTATTTCGAGTCACATGCAAAGGTGTTAACTATGGTGACCTCTGATGATGAGGTTTGGGAAGTGGAGGGTGGTGGTTCCCCTTTGTCCTTTTTGTTATTTTCTAAGTGCTCCGAATTGAACTTGCATCTCTTAATTTGAGATTAAAAAAAAAAAATGGCCAAACTTCCCTGGTGGTGCAGTGGGTGAGAATCCGCCTGCCAGGGCAGGGGACGCTGGTGCCATCCCCGGTCTGGGAGGGTTTGAACGTGCCCAGGGGCAACTAAGTCCAGGTGCCACAACTGCTGAGCCCCAGAACCTCAGGCCGCTCGCTGCAGCTTCCGAAGCCCGCACGCCGCGGAGCCCACGCACCCTAGCAAGAGAAGCCACCGCAGAGAAGCCCAAGCTCCGCACGGGAGAGCAGCCCCCACCCACGGCGCCTAGAAAGACGCCTGGGCGTAGCCAAGAGGACCCAGGGCAGCCATAAAGAAACAAAAAATGAAAGTTTAAGTGACAGCTTTCACTGAAGGATGACAGACTTAACATTCTTACTTCCATTTCCCCTAAACCAAAGTCTCGGAAAAGTGACCTTCAAGGCGGAGACCCACGAGGACAGAGGGGCTGGGGAGAGGCAATTTGGGAAGCTAGAAGGTCAAGGAGGAGAAGACACCAATTTAGCAAACCTGAGCCACTGGGGGGAATGTCATGTTTCACACCACAGGCCTTCAAAAGGCTCAGGAGCAGCGCCAGGGTCTTTAAACGTGGAGGAAGAGAGGGGCTGAAGACAGGTTTGCGAGGGTTCCGCTACCATGCATAGTGGTGACTAGCTTGTGTGACTGTGGCCTTTGGCTGCAAGGCTGCTTGAGACTCTGGAATCTCGCATAGTGGTGACTAGCTTGTGTGACTGCGGCCAGCCCTCAGCTTCCTCATCTGTAAGCAGAATGAAAACAGCCAAAACCCCGGGGCGGCCACGGGGTAAAGTGAGCCAGCAGCTTCACAGCAGAGTCACCCTCCTGCAGTTCCTCGGCGAGTTCTCCACGTTCCTTCAGCAGTCGGCTCTGATCTCCACCTTCAAAGTTTGGACTTTGAGAAAAGCATCTATGTGTGTAGGGTAACTTAAGAAGTAAACTCACACTTTGTGCTTCAGAGTTTTAAAGGAAATTTTACAAATGTGTGGTTTAGTTCCTTGGTTTCAGATGTTCAGGGCATCCAAACAGCCTCTCACGGCTCCAATAACTTCATCAATTTCCTGATAATTGCCTAGTGTCTGCCCTACCCTGCCCTTCCCTGGCTTCACACCAGAAGACCCCCCAAGAGCCCCAGTCCCTGCACATACCCACCCTATCAACAAAACAGAATTCAAGAGCCCTTTTTGCTCACAGATAAGCTGGAATTACGGGCTTCCCAGGTGGTGCTACGGATAAAGAACCCACCTGCCAATTCAGGAGACATAAAAGATGTGGGTTTGACCCCTGGGTTGGGAAAATCCCCTGGAGGAGGGCATGGCAATTCACTCCAGTATTCTGTGCCTGGAGAATCCCGTGGACAGAGGAGCCTAGTGGGCTACAGTCCATAGGGTCGCGAGGAGTCAGACACAGCTGAAGCAACACAGCATGCAAGCAGGAATTACAAGGAGACAAGGGGGATTTTTTAACCATTTGCTCCTCACGGGAGCAATTAAAAGAACAGTAAAGAAATGTGTGGAGAAGAGAGGGCTTTAGAAGATATATGGAGAGTTCTGAAAGGGCTTTGTGTTGGCGACAAGTATGAAAGGACTTTTCAAACTGCCGATGGGGCGTGATGGATCTGCCACTGGCCGTCACCTGTCAAGTGTGATGCTCACCGCTGTGTCCGAACCTTCGGGACCCCTCCACCGCCGTTAGCACGATGGAGCACTCTCTCCCGGCAGCACTTCCTGTCCTGCCTTCAAGACGCGCGTTCTCCTGGTGCCCACGCCTCATGTCACACCGTCACCCCCACCCCACCCTCGCCCTTAGCTTAGACGCGGCAAGAGGAGGCTCCTCGCGGCCAGCCTTGATTTTCTCTGGTCAGTCTCCACTCAGCAGGGAGCGCTGTTAAACACAGAAACCAGGGCATGACCCCCCGATGGTTTTGCGCTGCAGTTAAATCAAAGCCAAACCGTGTACACCTGGTCTCTGAGCCTTCCCCTCTGACCCCCTCTACACCGTCACACTGCTGGCATCAGATCTCCACCTCATCCTAAAGGAAGCCTTCCCAGCCACTGGCTACAGAGGGCCCCCGCCTCGTGACCGACTCTCACGCCACCCTGCTCTGCCACCTTCAGGACACGGACACAAACCGACATTCCTGCTTATCTCCATAATGTCGACCTCCTCCCTACTGTGCAAGCTCCATGGGGGTAGGCTACCCAGCCTGTCTTGCTCAGTGTCTGGCTCAAAGAAAGCACTAAGTAAATATCATTCTGAACAACTAACTGATCATTAAAGGGGGAACATTAACCACGCAAGAGAGATGGAATCAGATGAGCAAAAACAAGATACCTTAGAGGAAGTGGGTGGTATAGGCAACAAGAGAAGAGACCTTCAAAACTTTCTAATCGGTATCTCAGAGAAAAGTAGCACGTAGAAGAGGAGGAGGAGGAAGAAAAGTTGGAAGGAAGGACAGAGAGTGGAGGAGGAGGAATTAGCAGCGCGGTATGCTCACCCCCAAACTCAGATAAGAAAAGGGCCTTGAATTTTAAAAACATAAATGACAACATAAAATATTCGATGGAAGGGCTAGAAGACAAACATTGATATCTCAGATTATAAATTAAAAACTCAGAGATTTACAAAAAATACATTCAAAAGGTTAAGAGACTTAAGGGGATAAATTCAGGAAGTCTGACATCACTAATAGATGTTCAAGGGAAAGAACGAAAAACATACAAGACAGGAAATTATTAAAATTTTCCAAAGCAAAAGAAAGATACATCATTTTGCAGACACCAGGTCATGAAAAGGAAAACCACACAACCAAACACACACACACACACGGCTCTAGGGCAATCTTAAAATTTTAGAATGACAGATAAAAAGTTTACAGAAAGAAAGAATAAGTTGCCTACAGAGGAACCAGAATCATATTGGTATCAGATTTCTTATCAGCAACATTTAATGCCATTAGACAATGAGTATTATCCTTAAGTTTTGAAGAAATTTTTTCTTAAACATAAAAGGTTGTATCTTCCTGAGTTTTCAATCACAGATCATAATAAAATCTAGATGTTAATGCATGTGTGAGGCCTCAGTTACTTATCACATAGTGACCTTCTCTGAAAGTATTTTTCAAGCACGTACCACAGTCAAACAAGAAAGAACTACAAAAAGTGACAGACAAGGCCTGCAGGGAGCCTAACCCGGAAGAGAACAAGAAGAAACCCGAGGATGATAGCTATCCCGGCGGCCTGGAAAGCAGCAGGTCCAAGTTAGAGCCTAGAAAAATTAGAAACATTCAGCAAGTTCTTTTAAAAAAATGTATTCATAAAGAAAATTGGCTCCCTGCAAGAAATTATATAATTAAAAGCTGGATAATTTTATTTATAAGATGGATGTGTAAGGTAGTGATCAAGGTAAGTAGTTACAATACACTGGGCCTCTTCACTGGAAATCATTCTTCAGTTTTTGAGAGGTTCCTCTTTTAAGAACCGGCATTCGTTAACACCGTGTTTCATTCACTTCTCTAGTTTAACAATCATGTTTATATTATCTTAATAATAAACTCTGGATAAATTATAAACACTTGGCTTTCAGTTTTTAGAACCAAACTTTAGGGCAAGCATGGAGGACATATATGGTTATAGAGCAGGATCTTATGTTACGAACCAAGACGCTGAAGTGCAATGGTGTGGATGGCGGGGCTTAGGAGACCGCTGGAGGTGGGAGAAGGAAGACACACGTGGAGGAAGCCGTTGTCTCATCTTACGTGGTGAGAACTCCAGGGAAACGCTCAGATCGATAGGTCAAGATCCAGAAGTTCCAAAATGTTCCTTGAATATCTCATAGTATTAAATATTATTGATTTATTATTAATGATAGTGTTAAATACCAATATAGCAGTAACCAAGAGAAGGGCTATAAACAAAATGTGACCAGCAGACAGTGGAGAGGAGTAAAAGAAAAAGATAAATTCATCACTGTGGGGGGGAGGCAACAGATACTGTCTGCAAAGTTACATTGCCGTTTCCTTCTCCAGGGGATCTTCCCAACCCAGGGATTGAACCCAGGTCTCCTGTATTGCAGGTGGATTCCTCACTGGGCCACCAGGGAAGGATTTAACAAAGGCAAATTAAAAGGAGAAACTTTTTTTTCCCCTCAGTTCAGCTCAGTCGCTCGGTCGTGTCTGACTCTTTGCAACCCCATGAACTGAAGCACGCCAGGCTTCCCTGTCCATCACCAACTCCCAGAGTTTACTCAAACTCATGTCCATTGAGTGGGTGATGCTATCCAACCATCTCATCCTCTGCCATCCCCTTCTCCTGCCCTCAATCTTTCCCAGCATCAGGGTCTTTTCAAATGAGTCAGCTCTTCGCATCAGGTGGCCAAAGTATTGGAGTTTCAGCTTTAGCATCATTCCTTCCAAAGAGCACCCAGGGTTGATCTCCTTTAGAATGGACTGGTTGGATCTCCTTGCAGTCCAAGGGACTCTCAAGAGTCTTCTCCAACACCACAGTTCAAAAGTATCAATTCTTCAGCACTCAGCTTTCTTTATCATCCAACTCTCACATCCATACATGACTTTTTTTTCCCTACAAGACTGCAAATGTTTTAAAAAGAATACTAACCCTTGTTGATGGCAACATTTAAAAAATAAGTGCAGGTTGACTGCACATGGCAATCAACTTTTCCATGGGTCACCCTGGCAATATGTCAAAAGTCTTTAGCATGCACATGCTAGTTTATCCATCATTTTCAAAACTGAGAATTTATTGCAAAGAAGTTATTTCGAGTCACATGCAAAGGTGTTAACTATGGTGACCTCTGATGATGAGGTTTGGGAAGTGGAGGGTGGTGGTTCCCCTTTGTCCTTTTTGTTATTTTCTAAGTGCTCCGAATTGAACTTGCATCTCTTAATTTGAGATTAAAAAAAAAAAATGGCCAAACTTCCCTGGTGGTGCAGTGGGTGAGAATCCGCCTGCCAGGGCAGGGGACGCTGGTGCCATCCCCGGTCTGGGAGGGTTTGAACGTGCCCAGGGGCAACTAAGTCCAGGTGCCACAACTGCTGAGCCCCAGAACCTCAGGCCGCTCGCTGCAGCTTCCGAAGCCCGCACGCCGCGGAGCCCACGCACCCTAGCAAGAGAAGCCACCGCAGAGAAGCCCAAGCTCCGCACGGGAGAGCAGCCCCCACCCACGGCGCCTAGAAAGACGCCTGGGCGTAGCCAAGAGGACCCAGGGCAGCCATAAAGAAACAAAAAATGAAAGTTTAAGTGACAGCTTTCACTGAAGGATGACAGACTTAACATTCTTACTTCCATTTCCCCTAAACCAAAGTCTCGGAAAAGTGACCTTCAAGGCGGAGACCCACGAGGACAGAGGGGCTGGGGAGAGGCAATTTGGGAAGCTAGAAGGTCAAGGAGGAGAAGACACCAATTTAGCAAACCTGAGCCACTGGGGGGAATGTCATGTTTCACACCACAGGCCTTCAAAAGGCTCAGGAGCAGCGCCAGGGTCTTTAAACGTGGAGGAAGAGAGGGGCTGAAGACAGGTTTGCGAGGGTTCCGCTACCATGCATAGTGGTGACTAGCTTGTGTGACTGTGGCCTTTGGCTGCAAGGCTGCTTGAGACTCTGGAATCTCGCATAGTGGTGACTAGCTTGTGTGACTGCGGCCAGCCCTCAGCTTCCTCATCTGTAAGCAGAATGAAAACAGCCAAAACCCCGGGGCGGCCACGGGGTAAAGTGAGCCAGCAGCTTCACAGCAGAGTCACCCTCCTGCAGTTCCTCGGCGAGTTCTCCACGTTCCTTCAGCAGTCGGCTCTGATCTCCACCTTCAAAGTTTGGACTTTGAGAAAAGCATCTATGTGTGTAGGGTAACTTAAGAAGTAAACTCACACTTTGTGCTTCAGAGTTTTAAAGGAAATTTTACAAATGTGTGGTTTAGTTCCTTGGTTTCAGATGTTCAGGGCATCCAAACAGCCTCTCACGGCTCCAATAACTTCATCAATTTCCTGATAATTGCCTAGTGTCTGCCCTACCCTGCCCTTCCCTGGCTTCACACCAGAAGACCCCCCAAGAGCCCCAGTCCCTGCACATACCCACCCTATCAACAAAACAGAATTCAAGAGCCCTTTTTGCTCACAGATAAGCTGGAATTACGGGCTTCCCAGGTGGTGCTACGGATAAAGAACCCACCTGCCAATTCAGGAGACATAAAAGATGTGGGTTTGACCCCTGGGTTGGGAAAATCCCCTGGAGGAGGGCATGGCAATTCACTCCAGTATTCTGTGCCTGGAGAATCCCGTGGACAGAGGAGCCTAGTGGGCTACAGTCCATAGGGTCGCGAGGAGTCAGACACAGCTGAAGCAACACAGCATGCAAGCAGGAATTACAAGGAGACAAGGGGGATTTTTTAACCATTTGCTCCTCACGGGAGCAATTAAAAGAACAGTAAAGAAATGTGTGGAGAAGAGAGGGCTTTAGAAGATATATGGAGAGTTCTGAAAGGGCTTTGTGTTGGCGACAAGTATGAAAGGACTTTTCAAACTGCCGATGGGGCGTGATGGATCTGCCACTGGCCGTCACCTGTCAAGTGTGATGCTCACCGCTGTGTCCGAACCTTCGGGACCCCTCCACCGCCGTTAGCACGATGGAGCACTCTCTCCCGGCAGCACTTCCTGTCCTGCCTTCAAGACGCGCGTTCTCCTGGTGCCCACGCCTCATGTCACACCGTCACCCCCACCCCACCCTCGCCCTTAGCTTAGACGCGGCAAGAGGAGGCTCCTCGCGGCCAGCCTTGATTTTCTCTGGTCAGTCTCCACTCAGCAGGGAGCGCTGTTAAACACAGAAACCAGGGCATGACCCCCCGATGGTTTTGCGCTGCAGTTAAATCAAAGCCAAACCGTGTACACCTGGTCTCTGAGCCTTCCCCTCTGACCCCCTCTACACCGTCACACTGCTGGCATCAGATCTCCACCTCATCCTAAAGGAAGCCTTCCCAGCCACTGGCTACAGAGGGCCCCCGCCTCGTGACCGACTCTCACGCCACCCTGCTCTGCCACCTTCAGGACACGGACACAAACCGACATTCCTGCTTATCTCCATAATGTCGACCTCCTCCCTACTGTGCAAGCTCCATGGGGGTAGGCTACCCAGCCTGTCTTGCTCAGTGTCTGGCTCAAAGAAAGCACTAAGTAAATATCATTCTGAACAACTAACTGATCATTAAAGGGGGAACATTAACCACGCAAGAGAGATGGAATCAGATGAGCAAAAACAAGATACCTTAGAGGAAGTGGGTGGTATAGGCAACAAGAGAAGAGACCTTCAAAACTTTCTAATCGGTATCTCAGAGAAAAGTAGCACGTAGAAGAGGAGGAGGAGGAAGAAAAGTTGGAAGGAAGGACAGAGAGTGGAGGAGGAGGAATTAGCAGCGCGGTATGCTCACCCCCAAACTCAGATAAGAAAAGGGCCTTGAATTTTAAAAACATAAATGACAACATAAAATATTCGATGGAAGGGCTAGAAGACAAACATTGATATCTCAGATTATAAATTAAAAACTCAGAGATTTACAAAAAATACATTCAAAAGGTTAAGAGACTTAAGGGGATAAATTCAGGAAGTCTGACATCACTAATAGATGTTCAAGGGAAAGAACGAAAAACATACAAGACAGGAAATTATTAAAATTTTCCAAAGCAAAAGAAAGATACATCATTTTGCAGACACCAGGTCATGAAAAGGAAAACCACACAACCAAACACACACACACACACGGCTCTAGGGCAATCTTAAAATTTTAGAATGACAGATAAAAAGTTTACAGAAAGAAAGAATAAGTTGCCTACAGAGGAACCAGAATCATATTGGTATCAGATTTCTTATCAGCAACATTTAATGCCATTAGACAATGAGTATTATCCTTAAGTTTTGAAGAAATTTTTTCTTAAACATAAAAGGTTGTATCTTCCTGAGTTTTCAATCACAGATCATAATAAAATCTAGATGTTAATGCATGTGTGAGGCCTCAGTTACTTATCACATAGTGACCTTCTCTGAAAGTATTTTTCAAGCACGTACCACAGTCAAACAAGAAAGAACTACAAAAAGTGACAGACAAGGCCTGCAGGGAGCCTAACCCGGAAGAGAACAAGAAGAAACCCGAGGATGATAGCTATCCCGGCGGCCTGGAAAGCAGCAGGTCCAAGTTAGAGCCTAGAAAAATTAGAAACATTCAGCAAGTTCTTTTAAAAAAATGTATTCATAAAGAAAATTGGCTCCCTGCAAGAAATTATATAATTAAAAGCTGGATAATTTTATTTATAAGATGGATGTGTAAGGTAGTGATCAAGGTAAGTAGTTACAATACACTGGGCCTCTTCACTGGAAATCATTCTTCAGTTTTTGAGAGGTTCCTCTTTTAAGAACCGGCATTCGTTAACACCGTGTTTCATTCACTTCTCTAGTTTAACAATCATGTTTATATTATCTTAATAATAAACTCTGGATAAATTATAAACACTTGGCTTTCAGTTTTTAGAACCAAACTTTAGGGCAAGCATGGAGGACATATATGGTTATAGAGCAGGATCTTATGTTACGAACCAAGACGCTGAAGTGCAATGGTGTGGATGGCGGGGCTTAGGAGACCGCTGGAGGTGGGAGAAGGAAGACACACGTGGAGGAAGCCGTTGTCTCATCTTACGTGGTGAGAACTCCAGGGAAACGCTCAGATCGATAGGTCAAGATCCAGAAGTTCCAAAATGTTCCTTGAATATCTCATAGTATTAAATATTATTGATTTATTATTAATGATAGTGTTAAATACCAATATAGCAGTAACCAAGAGAAGGGCTATAAACAAAATGTGACCAGCAGACAGTGGAGAGGAGTAAAAGAAAAAGATAAATTCATCACTGTGGGGGGGAGGCAACAGATACTGTCTGCAAAGTTACAAATCAAGAAATAGCAGTCCTGTAGAATTGTGGCAGGGATTATCAGAAAGATTGAAAAGAGAAAGTTTAAGAAGTTATCTCTAAGGGGGAGAACAGGCTGAGGTGACCGGAGAAAAAAGAAAAAAATCTTGTGTATGTGTGTGTCGTGTAAAATCTCTCCTGCTCCTGTGAGAAGGTATTATATTTATAAATTAAAACCTGCATGCAACAGTTAATGTCAGGCTTGCAATGAAGCTTCCAAATCCCTGGCCTGAGTCCATACCTTCCTGGCTGCGGCTCCCCAGCGACTGGATGTGAGCCCTGTCCAGCCCTGACAGTCGGTGGTTCAGTGACCTGGGCCCTCTTGGAGGGTCTGAAGGAGAAGATAGAAATCTGACTTCAGAAGCTGCCAACACCTTCTCTTCTGGAAGCACATTGACAGTGCTTCTGCCCAACCCAAGATTTAGCGGAGGCCTCTGAGAGCATTTCCACGTCCTTCCTCTGATTTCTATAGTATCACAGAGGGAACAATCCACGGGGCGATGTTTCCCCAAAGCCAGCATCGGCAGACATGACCTTCCCTATAGGATTTACACTGCACTTTGGCAGAGACTATCCCGTTCAATGCCCAGGGCAACGCAACAACCCTCTGAGGCAGGAGAGTGTGTACTACTACTTCCCGTTTAGCTGATGTGGTAACTGAGTCCCAGAGATGCGACTTACCAGCCCAAGAGCTCTCAGCTTCTACACGGTAAGAAGAGAACTCAGGCATGTCTCTGACTCCAAGTGCTGGGCTCTCCACTAAGCTGATTAGCTCTAGCTTCTGTAAAGACCCAACAATCCAAACTTAAGCCAAGTAGGAGACTCAGGTTCACCCCCTGCATGGGAAAGATCCCCGGAAGAAGGAAATGGCAACCCGCTCCAGTGTTCTTGCCTGGAGTATCCCATGGAGAGAGGAGCCCAGCAGGCCACAGTCCATGGGGTCACAAAGAGTCGGAAACAAGTTAGCAACTAAACAGCGAAAAGACCCAACAATCCAAACTTACGCAAACTCTTTAGAGAACAGGAGAAAAAGGAACATTTCCCCGACCCAGGCAAGCACTGAACTAGAGAAGAAACTGAATCAATCTCATTCACAAACATGAATGCAAAAGTCCTGAGCAAAATAGCAAACAGAGTCCAGCACCCTAAGGAAATGAGAGTGAACCATGAGCAAACTGGGTTCATGCTGGGATGAAAGGTTAGGTCAGCATCAACCCTAATCACGATGGTGTGATCACTCGCTTAGAACCAGACATCCTGGAATATGAAGTCAAGTGGGTCTTAGGAAGCATCACTACGAAAAAAACTAGTGGAGGTGATGGAATTCCAGTTGAGTTATTTCAAATCCTGAAAGATGATGCTGTGAAAGTGCTGCACTCAATATGCCAGCAAATTTGGAAAACTCAGCAGTGGCCACAGGACTGGAAAAGGTCAGTTTTCATTCCAGTCTCTAAGAAAGGCAATGCCAAAGAATGATCAAACTAACGCACAATCGCACTCATTTCACACACTAGCAAAGTAATCCTCAAAATTCTCCAAGCCAGGCTTCAGCAATACTTGAACTGTGAATTTCCAGATGTTCAAGCTGGATTTAGAAAAGGCAGAGGAACCAGAGATCAAACTGCCAACATCCGCTGGATCATGGAAAAAGCAAGAGAGTTCCAGAAAAACATCTATTTCTGCTTTATTGACTATGACAAAGCCTTTGACTATGTGGATCACAGTAAACTGTGGACAATTCTGAGAGAGATGGGAATACCAGACCACCTGACCTGCCTCTTGAGAAATCTGTATGCAGGTCAGGAAGCAACAGTTAGAACTGGACATGGAACAACAGACTGGTTCCAAATAGGAAAAGAAGTATGTCAAGGCTGTATGTTGTCACCCTGCTTATTTAACTTATATGCAGAGTACATCATGAGAAATGCTGGGCTGGATGAAGCACAAGCTGGAATCAAGATTGCTGGGAGAAATATCAATAACCTCAGATATGCAGATGACACCACCTTTATGGCAGAAAGTGAAGAGGAGCTAAAAAGCCTCTTGATGAAAGTGAAAGAGGAGAGTGAAAAAGTTGGCTTAAAGCTCAACATTCAGAAAACAAAGATCATGGCATCCAGTCCCATCACTTCATGGAAAATAGAGAAACAGTGGAAACAGTGTCAGACTTTATTTTTTGGGGCTCTAAAATCACTGCAGATGGTGATTGCAGCCATGAAATAAGAAGATGCTTACTCCTTAGAAGAAAAGTTATGACCAACCTAGACAGCATGTTAAAAAGCAGAGACATTACTTTGCCAACAAAGGTCCGTCTAGTCAAGGCTATGGTTTTTCCAGTAGTCATATATGGATGTGAGAGTTGGACTATAAAGAAAGCTGAGCGCTGAAGCATTGATGCTTTTGAACTATGGTGTTGGAGAAGACTCTTGAGAGTCTCTTGGACTGCAAGGAGATTCAACCAGTCCATCCTAAAAGAAATCAGTCCTGGATGTTCATTTGAAGGACTGATGCTGAAGCTGAAACTCCAATCCTTTGGCCACCTGATGCGAAGAGCTGACTCATTTAAAAAGACCCCGATGCTGGGAAAGATTGCAGGCAGGAGGAGAAGGGGACAACAGAGGATGAGATGGTTGGATGGCATCACTGACTCAATGGACATGAGTTTGAGTAAACTCTGGGAGCTGGTGATGGACAGGGAGGCCTGGCGTGCTGCAGTCCATGGGGTCACAAAGAGTCAGATGTGACTAAGAGACTGAACTGAACTAAAAACGTGTCTCAGTGTAACTTCTATTGTTAGTAGGAGAAAAACTACATTGTGACCTGAATTGTATGGGATAACCATTTGATAAAATTCAAAAGAGCATTCATGAGGGGAAAAAAAATTTTTAATTTCTTTACAAACTAGAAAGAGAAAGGAATGTCCTTAATATGACAAAAGCTCTCTTCACAGTAATAATGCAAACCTTGTTCTCAGTTGTGAAATATGAACACATGCTCTTTACAATCAGGAGTAGCCAAGGGACATACACCGTGCCCACCTGTTCTCAGCCAGGTACCAGAAATCTGAGCAGTGTACTGAGGCAAGGATGATCCAGGTTCAGAACAGAAGGAAGCCAAATTGTCATGATATGCAAACATTAAGTTCTTCATAGACAACTTCCAATTATCTGTAAACTCTTAGAATTAACAAAAAGACTTAAGTTTGCTAGACATAAAATTAATATATGTCCATTTCTACGTACCAATAAAAAAAAGTTAGGAAATGTAATTTGTAAAAATACGTTTTACAATAGCAACAACAAAATAAGGTACCAAGGAATAAACTTAACAAAAGATATATAAGACCTTTTTGGAGAAAGTTATAAAACTTTGGTGGGAGACATTAAATACAACCAAAATAAACAGAATGACAAAATTTTTCTATGGATAGGAAGACTGAATAGCTTCAAGATCTCATTTCTATCCAAACTGTTATATAGATTCAATGAATTCCAATAAAAATCTCAAGAAGATATGTTGTGGAACTTTGTGATCCAGCATTCGAAAAGGACCAAGAATAAGGGAAAAGATGAGCCTGTTCCACCAGATTAAAGACGTATCATAAAGCTTCAGTGATTAGGATGGTGTGTTACTAACACAAGGATGAAAAACAGATCAACAGGAAAAAAAAAGAGAAAGAGAGCTCAGAAACTGACCCACACTTAAAAGAGACACATGGTCGATCAGGATTTCAGACCAAAGGGCTTACCCATAAATAAAAATGGATTCCTGTCTCATACCATACATAAAAACCAATTCCAGGCAGATCAGGAAGTAAAATAAGAAAAGTAAAATTTTGAAGCCTTTTTTTACAAAATAATAAATAATATCTTAATGATCTTTTTAAACGAGCGAGAAAAGCACAAATCATAAAGAAAAAATTGACAAAATTGATTAATAATATGAGCAGAAGACCTTCTTATTAATCAATTTTGTCAATTTTTTCTCTATGATTTGTGCTTTTCTCACTCGTTTAAAAGGTCTGCTCAGTAAAAGCACCACTTGAAAAGGGAAAAGATCAGCTTCAGTCTGAGACAATATTTGTGAAACACAACTCGCAAAGAGTCATTATTCAGAATATGTGAAGGATCCCGATGAATAAGAAAAAGAGCAGGAAATATGCAGCAGACATAAGCAAGCCTAGCCGTGAAAAGAAGCAGGAATGGCCAATATATATGAACACGTCTATGTGAAGACACACTCAGCCTTATTACCAATCACGGGACCACAAATTCAGATTACAACAAAGTAGCTTCTCAAAAACAAAACCCCACAAAACCCAACATTGGCAAGAATGTGGAACCACAGTACTCTCCTGCTTTGCTGGGAAGAGTGGGACTGGCTCCACCCGACGGGGAAGCAATTTGACATTAACTCTGAACTAATCTGCTCTGTGTTCATTCTGGCCTCCTTCTAGAGTGCCGTTCTGTATCTCAAAGGACAGAAAGCTAAAGTCAGTAGTTCCAAGACACCCCCAGCGCCAGGGTCCTGGGTATGCCGAAGCCTGGGCCTGCCCAGTGCATCCAGTGAGACCTGAACTCCCGAGGCAGAGCTTGGGGCATCCATTTCACTGGCAGGGATTATGATGGTGGCTTCCCAGTTATGAGAGTCAGCTTCAGGCCAGAGGTAGCCTGGTTCTGGAGCCAGAAGGTCTAGCACAGCTCCCTGATTTAGCCGAAGCGGCTTCCTAATTGCACGTGGCGCTCTGTGGCTTTGCAGCCAGAACTGCCCTGGCGGCTTTCCAGTCCAAAACGTAGCTTCCTGATGAAGGGGCACGCGGCAGCGTTTCTGGTGGCCTAGGCTTTGGGAATCATTCCTAGAAGCTCAGCCTAGAGTCTGTGCCCTCAACCCTCCCAACATCTCTGCAAATGATCAATAACCTATAATAAACCCCTTTCCGTTTTGATGAGCGAGGCTCTTGTGTTCTTTGTAACTGTACCTGACTGGTCCACCTGGCAAAGGTGTACTCGCAGACACCATCCATAGCCCTGCAGTCACATCCCTAGATATGCGCCCTAGACAAACTCCTGCGCAAGTAGACCGCAAGCATGCATGAAGGGGTTTACTGCAGCACCGTCTGTAATAACAAACACGGAAAAAATCCAGTGTCAATCAAGAGTAAATCT
The DNA here is from genome assembly GCA_006410535.1 of Litocranius walleri. NCBI lineage: Eukaryota > Metazoa > Chordata > Mammalia > Artiodactyla > Bovidae > Litocranius > Litocranius walleri. Next base: position 324,127 of record SJYG01001082.1, on the reverse strand, counting down.
AAGTGTTAGTCACTCTTTGCGACCCCATGGACTGCAGCCCACCAGGTTCCTCTGTCCACGAGATTTTCCAGGCAAGGATGCTTGGAGTGGGTTGCCATTTCCTTCTCCAGTCAAGAGTAGGATGAATAAATAATGCAAGAGAATAGGACACAGACATGAAAATGAATGACCTGTAGCTTCACATATCAACTGGAAAAACTGCAGAATCAATGTTGAGTGAAAATTATGATTTCATTTATACAAGCTTAGAGCTAAAAAATGTATTACTTGGAGGTATGCATACTTACGTGATTAAACTAAAGAAAATACAGGAAGTAGTCAGCACAGCATGTAAGATAACAGAAGAGGGAAAGGGACACACAGGAGGTGTCAAAGCCACCGGAAGCGCGTTGTCCCGAAGGCACCGTCTGTGTGGTCCTGAAGCTACGAGCAACGTGAAGGGCACTGCATCCCCCATGAGGTGTGGTTGCCAAACATATTTAATTGTAATCGAATCAAGCCTTTGGTTCCATTTCAGTTCCAATGCAGGGAAATCAGAGGACAGGGGAACCAGCTGAGCAGGACTGTAAGAAAACCATCAGACAGAGCCAGACTGTGGCCACGCAAGGACAGGGGTCCAGCCGCTTCAAAAGCGTGTGTTTGGGAGGAAGAGGGGAGGGGGCGATCATTCTAGAGAAAGAGGGACGTTCCTGAGGGGTCTTGTTCTAAACCAGATATGCAAACCATGTGGGGGACAACTGCGGAAATTTAAATATGGACTGTGGAATTATTCGCTGAGTTAGGTGTGATACTGGTATTGCAGTTATGTAAGAAAATGTCACTTTCAGAAAGGAGCACTCAAGTATTTAGAAGTGGAGCTTTGAGGTGTATAAAATCTAACTTTTCAATGGTTTATAAATATATTACATGCATATATTTAACATGCATATATATAAGGATTAAATATAAAGCAGACATGGGAAAGCATTTAAAAATTATTCAATCCAGGTACATACTAAGTGCACTTGTACTTTTCTATTACTTTTTAATAGTAATTTTTTTACTTTCTCCTAATTTCAGAAATTTTTCATAATAAAAGGACAAAGTGAAAAATGAAGGAGAAGAATGCAAGACTGATAAGAGTGCTAAATAGTGTTGTCATCAGCTGTTTAACAGATATTTGGCACCTACAGATACACAGCATTTTCGATGGTGAAATAAAATTTGTCCTAGAAAGGCTTTCCGATGAAAATTATCTCGATGGAGTCACCGGAGGGAAACATTTGGAAACCACTGCTCTGGACAGAATGCTTTCTAGATCAAATCAAAGTAAGGGCGGGCTTGGCCCACTGATGGTCCCTGGAAACCTGCTGTCTGGGCCGCGGCGGCTGGGAGCCCCTCAGCCCCGCAGGGCTGCGCGGGTGAGGCGCGCGTGACGTCACAGAGGGGCCCCCGAGAGGCGGGTCCCCGCCGGGGGGCAGCAGGGGGGGCCGGCCGGCCCGGCGACAGGCGCGCTGCCTTCACGGCCCCTGGTTCCTCCAGCGGAACACCTGTCTCTGCCCAAGAGCATTCCTCCCGGAAGGCGATGGGTGTCCAGGGGCAGTCTCTTCAGACTCGTCTCAGGGGAGCGCATAGGTGGGCAGAAAGCGGGCCGCGGGCGGCGGGGCCGGGGAGAGCGAGCCAGGCCCGCCCCGGTCACCCGAGGCCCCCCCCCGTCACCCGAGGCCCCCCC
>SJYG01001082.1:295647-319040 GCA_006410535.1 Litocranius walleri | reverse complement strand
AAACCCCCCCCCCCCCCCCCAGGGCTCTCCACCTCATGACCTCACTGCCCCACCTCCTAACACCATCGCTCTGGGCATCAGGTTTCAACATTTGAACTTGGTGGACCAGGCAATTCATCTCTAGGAGGCCAGAGAGAGACACTCGGCGAACTACAAAGAGCTGCATTTGGGGCCTGGGGGTGATGGCAGGGCACAGCGGGCACTGCTTATAGGCAGTCAATCAATCCATCGATTCCCGCCATCGCTTCTATTGATATTTCAGCACCCGGGACTCTCGACCCAGCTTCCTCATTACCTGGCTGATTTCTGTCTTCAGTACGTCCCATGGAGCTAGCCACCGCCACGTCTCACCTGAACTACACCCCAAAGTACCCCGACCCTTCTCTGATTTGTCCTTAGGGGTTCCCAGGCAGCTCAGTGGTAAAGAATCTGCCTACAGTGCAGGAGACTGGGTTCGGTCCTTGGGTTGGAAGATCCCCTGGAGGAGGGAATGACAATGTGCTCCAGTGTTCTTGCCTGGAGTATCCCCTTGACAGAGCAGCCTGGAGGGCTACAATCCACGGGGTCGCCAAGAGTCAGACATGATTTACAACAAAACAACAATACATCTTGTCCTTCCACAGTAGCCACGTGATCCTTCCAGGCTGAAAATCTAATTTATTTTACCTCTTTTTGCACTTGCATTAAGAAGGAACCCTAGATTAGGAAATGGTTGTTGGTTCCAGGCTCAAAGATCCAAAAGGCAAGATAAAGCTAGCCAACTCTTCCCCCAGCCTCGGCCCCCAGGGGAGCTAAGAGCTCTGGAGCCCGCAGCCAGATGGAAACCCCTACGCTTTCCTGACCTGCCCCTCCCAGCACTGCCCGCTCCCCAGAGCCAGCAGGAGGTCACAGTAAGCCTTCCAAGAGTTGCTCCTTAAAACACAGGTCAGGAAGTGAGGGCACATTTATCACTGTACGGAAGGCAGGGCCTCCTCCGAGCAAGCGTGAACCAGTCTTTCTGTGGCTGAGTCAACAAACACCTGGAACAAGTCTCACCACTGCCCCCTCTGAATCAGCCTCCCCCTGTGCCCACGCATGGCTCTGCACACACTGTCTCCCTGATCCAAAACCCACGTGGCCCCCACTGCCTACACTGGTGACCCACCCTCAATAGGGACGCTTCTCCAACGTGGCAAGACCATAGTCCCCCCTGGAGGATTCTGATGGACAAGACAGAGTGAAGTCACAGTCCTCTCGTCTCTCTTACATGCCAAGCATTTTATGTCCAGCACTTTGTCTGATCTTCCCATATTCCCCTAGAGGCTTAGTCTGGTCACCTTTGACACTGAGACTCGAGTAATCTGTCCAAGATCACATCACATCATTAGCAAAGTGATGGAACTGTAATTCAATGCCAAACCTCTTGATTTTTTTTTTGCATCATGTGATCCCTGGCCAAACACATCCCTTTCCTGAGCACTCAAGAGGTTAAAAAATCTGACTCTTAAATGGGTGCCTTGTTTTGTACACAAGTGACACCTTAATTTATAACAGTTAATATTATCCTCACAACACTTAGTTTTTTGATGACTTCAGAATACCCATTATCCACCTTGCCCACCCAGCCTTACACACACACACACACACACACGTCTTAGAGATCAGGCCGCTCCTCTGCCATTCTTGACACCCGGCCGTCTCCACACCTGACTGTGTGTTTCTCTGGGCCCTCTGCCTCTAGCCCGCCATCCACTCTCCATGCTGTAAACACGCCTCTGGGTCCTGCTCCTGCTCCCCCCAGGCTGGGAATAAACCCGGTCCTAGGCTCCAACTGAACACCTCATTACTGCTTCCTCATTTTCTGAACTTTTGTTTAAGATGTTATGGGTGTGTCTGTCTAATAGAGCATAGGTCACTTGAAGACGAGAACTACCTTCTTGTCATCCTTACGTACCCCAGCCTATTAGAAAAGATAAAGAAAGCCAGAGCTGGAGACAGACTTTATGGTGTGATGTGGACACAATTCCGTGACCAAAAATGACAGCTTTCCACCCTCCTGATGGCATCCTCAAGTCCTTGGCTTGCTTACTCTTTAATATATTGTAATACTTCCGGCATGTTGCAGGAAAGCAAGATACTGACATCTATTGTGGGGAGGAAGAGCAGGTCTGACAGCTTAGGCACCTCTTTATTATTTTCAAGGTGATGCTCCTTTCGATGCAGTGTTAATGACGCTTGCAGCCCGAGCACAGAAGTCAGGCTTGCTCACAAACTCCATCTGGACCTCAGGAAGAAGCGACATCCCAGGAGCCTCCGTTCTGACCTGGACTTTAGTAAATTCCTTTTGTCGGGACTGTAATTGCAGGTGGTGATCAGAGGCCACAGAGACCCCGGAAGAATTTTATGGCATTCCAGACAGGACACAGGCCAGCTTGGAGGAAAAGCAGCAATAAGACTTGGCAATACAAGGAGGGTGTGGAAGTTATTTCCGAGGAGAGACAATGGTAAGACCAACTGAACTGGTTCTGGTGTAGGAGGGCAGAATTCTTAGAAGGGCACCTTTTATATCAAAACAATGATTTCACTGGTCTGAATTCAGAAGTTGTTCAAACACCAGCGTTCTGGAAACCAAGCTCTCCTTTTCTTCTGGTGCCTTTAAATCTCCCATCTGGTGTCTCTAAATTAACGTTTTTGTAGCCAGAACTTCCATTTTATTGCAATGGCTACTTTTGTCTCTTACTGCTGGCTTTAATAACTTTTAATGACCTAAGAAATAGTTGGCTGAGTTCCGTGTTCCACTTCCTCCAAGTCCAACGGTGGTGCACCCTACGACCTGTGTGTAGAAACAGAGGAGTCAGCGCTCGTTCTTCCTGACTTGTCTTCACCCCAACATGCCTGGACTCTCGAGGGCAAACCAGAGTGGGAAAGCAGTTTTCTGCCTCGCTAAGAAATAGCAGGCACGTCCAGATGTCGCGAGAGCTCCCAACCTACAGAAGCCATCTGTCTGCTGCTGCATGTGCTTCCTCGTTCAGTACCTCCCATCAGCAAACCACAGGGCAGGGTGACTCGTGGTGGACAGCCACGAGTGAGACAGACCCTGTCAGGGAGCTCCCATTCTGCAAGGGGAATCAGGCAGGTGCTCAGATCTGTCCACGACCCAGGTAGCAGGAGGTCGACGCCCCAAGAGAGGCAGACAGGGCTGCGGAAGATGGAATGAAAGAGAGATTTCATCCCATCGGAGAAGACTTGGTGGAGGCCCCAGTCAGTCTGGGGGACGTTGAGTCTGCAATCCATTTGCAAGCAGTTCAAGTGCAAGGACTCACAGGCAGTAGGGACGTGGGTCAGGAATCAGGAGGAAGAGGGTGTGTCTGGGAAGTAAGGAGCCCACAGTTATGACGGGAGAGCTCATTCTCAGTTCCCCAGTTTCTGTTTTGACTACAGTAAGCCCACTACGTATGAATCTTCAAGTTTCAGACTCTCACAGTCGTGAACGTGCGTGCACACGTCCAATCACGAAAGTTTGTCCATGTGTCTGGCTTGCACTGTCGCGTCCCTGCGTCGTCTACACGTGGTTGTGCTTCTGTGTACTGTACAGAACTGCACAGAGTACAGTACACAGTATCTTTATCTCAAGCCCGGGATGTCCAGAAGCAAGCATGAAAGCAGTAATGATGTAGCTGCCACTACTGTACTTTTTAAGGAACTGTACGATAAGCTTTGCTGCTATTGTTCAGTCGCTCAGTAGTGTCCAACTCTTTGTGACCCCGTGGACTATGGCACGCCAGGTTTCCCTGTCCTTCACTGTTTCCCAGAGCTTGCTCAAACCCATGTCCATTGAGTGGGTGATGCCATCCAACCATCTCATCCTCTGTCATCCCCTTCTCCTTCTGCCTTCAATCTTTCCCAGCATCAGGGTATTTTCCAAAGAGTCAGCTCTTCACATCAGGTGGCCAAAGTACTGGAGCTTCAGCATCAGTCCTTCTAATGAACATTTAGACTTTATTTCCTCTAGAACTGACTGGTTTGATTTCCTGCAGTCCAAGGGACTCTCAAGAGTCTTCTCCAACACCACAGTTCAGAAGCATCCATTCTCTGGCTCTCCTTGGTGGTGGTTTAGTCGCTAAGTTGGGTCTGATTCTTGCAACCCCATGGACTATAGCCCGCGAGTCTCCTCTGTCCATGGTGTTCTCCAGGCAAGAATATTGGAGTGGGTTGCCATTTCCTTCTCCAGGGTTCTCGTTAAAAACGTTTTGTTTCTGGGATCATTCTTTATATATTATTTGTGTGAGAGGTATTATAAACCTATTAAAATGCAGTATTTATAACCGATTGTGTTAGTTGGGTACCTAGGCAAACTCTGTTGGATTTGACAAACCAACTGGACTCACGCATGCACTCTCAGAACGGAGCTCCTTCTCGTGTAGGACTCGCTGCTGTGGGGCGCCTTCGTCCAAACCCCATGTGCAGCTGGGGCTGTGTATTTCCCAGCAGAGTCTTCCTCCTGCAGCTGAGATCAAGAACGTCTGCTTAGGCAAAGGTGCAACTCGGTGTTTAAAGTGAAAGCTTTTTTGGTTTGTTCTTGTTTATTTCAGATTTTTAAGGTACTACCTTTAGTTTCTTTTTTATTTTAAAAGTACAAAATTTCTTCTAAAAAGTCATTTATATCCCTACCACCCATCAATGACATGCTTCATAGTACCAAATTCTCTTTTTAGTTAATGCAACTAATTCAAATTAATACCTGGATACCGATTTTTTGTTACTTGCATATTAAAAAAAAAAAAAACACCTAGACATTGGTAGTCATGACTTTTGGTATCATTTTCTCTTTAAGTAGCATACTGCGGCCTTCTTTGACATACGCATCTACAGTGCCATTTTGGATTTCTGTAGTGTGTTCTATCTCCTTATGGACAGATATTCAGGTTATGTCTACTTTTATCCTGCTTTTGGGGAAGGAAATGGCAACCCACTCCAGTGTTCTTGCCTGGAGAATCCCAGGGACAGAGGAGCCTGATGGGCTGCTGTCTCTGGGGTCACTCAGAGTCGGACATGGCTGAAGCGACTTAGCAGCAGCAGCATACTGCTTTCAGATAACGTTGTGATAAACATCCTTGTATGTGCACCCCTATGCATGTATCTGGACGTTTTTCCTAAATATAAATTTTTAGAAGTAGAATTAGAGTCCAAGAGAACACAGATCTGTTTAATTATCAAACAGATGTGTTTAATACAATTGAACACACCTTTAATGAAGGAAATTAAAACATAATTAAGAGAATTAAAGGCATATTTCCTTGTATTAATGCACACTGTCCTTAGAATTTAACACCAAGTGGTGTAAGCGTTGGCCTCATCGCACTTCATTTAAACACTTCCCACCAATCACGTGGCCCCCTCCCCATCCATACTCCCCTCTTGAACCCCCTATTCTTGCCAGGCCTGAGCTACTGCCTAACCTCTTTAATCAATAAGAGACTCACTCTGCATGGCATTTAGTGGCCCATTTTCACGCACAGTGTGATGATGAGTGAAGCCACAGGAATGGCGATGTAACAGGCAACGGAGGCAGGGAACTGTTACGAGGCAGCCCCCATCTGCTAACCCTCGAAGCAGCCATCTCCACCCCGGGGAGGCGTTCTCAGAGTCAGTTCATCAGTGTGAAATATTCTTGATCTTTTATCAGCATAATCTTTTCATTAAAACGGTCACCAGAAGTTTCACTTTGGGGAGTTCTTCCCACTTGCCCCAGTACACCTTCTTTTGCCATCACAGAGAAAGGAAACGTCTCTGCCACCATGAAAACAGAGTTGGACCAAATTCTGCCCACCACTGGGCCAAGTCACAGGTCCCTTGGCCTCGGTCTTCCTTTCTACTGTGCATTTCAACTCAGGATGGCGACCCCCAAATTACTTAGCCCACTGAACTCAAACTCTATCACAGAATCAGCCACAAACACCACGTCCTGCCCCATCTGTGGCAGGCCGCAGAAGCCAGGGAGAAGAAAAAAGACTTGTTATTTTTAAATGCTGAGTCAAATTCTTACAAATTTCACAAGAGAACAAAAGAAAAAGATAATCAAGTCTTAAAAATTTAGCCTAAAAAAAAAATATATATATATCTATGAATATATGTAACGTAATATAACTTTTAAAAACCTAACCAAAATGAGTGGCTACTTTTTCTTTCCCTGAGTTTGATGTTTGATTTAATTCCTTCCCAATGTCAAATTTTATTTCCTATTATCCTCTTCCATGTAGTGGGTATTCAATAAATGTTTATTACAGGGGACTAAATTTAATATACTTAGGTCAATATATTTCATGCATTCCTAGTGGTTGTTTATAGTTGGAAAACAATATTAATGACAACCATTTCAGTGTAGAGATAATACCAAGGAGAGCAATCCTGAGACACCCAAGGTGAGTTATTAAATTCTAATTTTACCAAAACCAATATCACAAATTTGTAATAACTCATCCAACTCTTAGAAGGGAACAATGATTTGGGAGCAAAAGTGGACCAAGAAAATTGATACTCAAGGACAGGGGTGAAAGGACACGCATGTGAAATTCCGGCTCCCTACAGTGAGTAGTCAAAAGCTCTCCTGCCAGAAAATAATGCTGCGAATTGAGAAGCATTCAAATCACAGTAAATTTCTAACCCAATTAAATTTCTCTTCCCAGGTAGCCTATGTACCAGAGCAGTGTGACAGCTGTTAATACCGTCATTTAGTAAACCTTTCTCTAATGGAAAAAGATAAAATCATAAAGCTATATTCCAACATGTAAACAAAGATTTCTTCTCAAAATGTTAGCTTTGTTTGTAGTTGCTGGGGTTTGTTTTTTTTTCCCCCCAGATTGGCCTATCTCTTAGGAATTAAAATATTACCAGTAAGTACTGGCAAACGTATCAGTAAATATGCCAGTAAATAGTAACACAAAGAAATGAAACATGCTCTTCGCAACTTCCTATCTTCTCCACAACACACTGGAAGGACAGGGAAACAGAACGATCAATTCAAATGCCTGCAAGTATCTTTGAAATCAAGAAGAATTATATTCTAGAAGCCCGGTTTTCCACTGTGAAGCTCTTCGCCACTCTCTTCTTTTCCAGCCTCCTACTAAGCCCTTACACATCGGTCCTTGGTTCTTACTAGATCCGCAGGTGACTCCCCCTTGAGAGTAAACAGACTTGATCAGACAGAACTCAATAAAGCACGGTCTCTCCACGTAACACACTTTAAGAAAAGCATTTCAGACACAGATTTTTCTCAGAAGTGGGAAATATTCTATTATTTCTAGTAAAACAGCTTTAGTTTAAAGATCATCATAGACATCTTTTGAAGATAACGATCTTCAGAAACCACTTAGAACCGCTACAAGAGTGCATGCCACTGCGAGCACCTCACGGGGTCCACCCAGAACCGTCCTGATGTGAAGACAAAAAGCACCAAGTTCCCTCAGGTCCAAACAATCGGGGACAGTCAGTCACCCTACTATAAGCCATCTTTGAATGAAAATATCAGAAAAGTCAGACAGCTCCATTTAATGAAATTAAAAAGCCTTTTTTTGTATTAAAATAGCCAGTGGGGATGAGGCAGGCAATGAGGCTCCACCTGCGCTCTGGGACGACCTCGAGGGCTGGGATGGGGTGGGAGGTGGGAGGACGGCTCAGGGGGGCGGGGACACGTGTATACCTGTGGCTGACTCTGTTGATGTATGGTGGAAAGCAACACAGCTTGGCAAAGCAATTATCCTCCAATTAAAAATGAGTAAGTTTTTTTAAAGCCTCTTTTCAATGTCCTGCTGTATATAAAGCAGGGGGCTGAATCAGTCAGGGTTCAGTCAGGGTCCAGGCAGGAGACAGATGGCACAGCCAAATGGGGTAATTTGAGGAGTTTCTTAAAAAAAAAAAATTACGCTCAGAGCTGTGGGCGGAGTCAGGAAAATCTACAGGATGCGTCTAGTATCCTGGATGGAGACACTAGCACCTGGAGAGGTGGGGCCCGGACGGTCTGCAGAAACTGGAGAGCCCTGGGGCCCCCTCCCCCTGCAGTCAGGGGCTCCACACCCCCCTGGGCCCAGCCTGGAGAGCCCTGGGGTCCCCTCCCCCTGCAGGCAGGGGCTCCCCACCTCCCTGCGCCCAGCCTGAGCAGGGCTTGGCCGGCAGTATCAGTGCCTCCCATCGGCGGGTCCCCTGGACGGCAGTCCTCCACCCTCAGCATGCTGGCCACTGAGGAGAGTGGACAGTAAGTCTGGAGGGGCCACAGAGACGTAATTTTAAAAATGGGAGAAATTTTAGAGCACCCTTTTGTTGTTGCTCAGTTGCTAAGTCGTGTTTGACTCTCTTCGACCCCACGGACGGCAGTACATTGGGCTTCCCTGTCATGCACTATCTCCCGGAGTCTGTTCACACTCATGTCCACTGAGTTGGTGACCATCACCCAGCAGCCATCCACAAAGACGTGGGTTGGGCTGGGGCAAATATGGCAGCCTGACACACCCTCGGGCAGGGGCTGCGGTGGAATCATACGTGTTCACAGAGAGGAAATCTGAGGGCTCCTCTCAAACTCAGCAGGAAGACCCTCTTGCCCATACGTAGGGGGCTCCCCGGGGGCAGCCTTCTGCAGCCTAGCTGCTGTGGGGAGTGTGAATTGAGACAGCAATGGTGGCAGAAACCAACTCATCCCTCTTCACGCAGTCTAACCAAGTACTCTCTGCTTTTTCCAAGCCCGGTTTTGTTTTGGGCTCTATCCATCCTTATCCTTCACCACTGCCAAAAGAAATTAAGATTTTTCAAGTACCTCCTTTTGATACTGCATTTAATGGAAGCTCTGACTGGTCACGGATTCTCCTTTTTGAATTTTCACTGACAAACTGCTTCCAGCTGCCCTCTCGGGTGGGAGGCCACCACAATAACATGCAGTGTTAGCTGGGGATTTCAGCTGCCACCTGGGGGCTAGAGGTTCTCAATGGACTCTATTTAGCAAGGCCGGTGGTGAAACGGTGACAAATGGTATGTTGGCGTTTTTTTTCTCAAGTCTGTGGTTTAGGACTGGTTGGTTTCGATCTTGCTGGCTCCTTTTTTTTTTTTTTTTTTCTGTTACCAATCTTTTCCACATTTAAAATCCGTTACTGCCTCTCCTACGGGGATATGGCAGCAAGCTTGGTGCTGTCAACACAAGCCATTTGTTGGTGAGAAGGTTTATGTGTTTAGGCTCCTGGCAAGTACTGATTTTTAGAGTTAATCCATGCTACAGAATTTATGTTTATTTTCTTATTTTCTTTTTCAACCCACAAAATAATTTTCCTTCAAATTGTTATCACTCCACTGACATGAAATGACCTAGATGGTTGCTTCTTTTATCTCTGCTCACAGCCGGTGAAATTAGGCTCGTTGGCCTCTGATTAGCCATAGACGGGTCCGCATCTGAGCCCCTTTTACTCTCCAAACATCCCTGCTGGCTTCCCTGGCTGCTGGTGGGCCTTCGCTTCCGGCTCTGCCCTCTAGCAGTCACCCTCCTCCCCACTCAGAGCCATTTCTTTTATTACATTTTTTTCACACTTAAGCAATTCTTCATTAATACTATAATTTAATATGTCAGCCTTGATGAAAATCCTCCAAACTGTCCACGTATGTCATTTAATGGTTTTCGTTACTGTTATTTTTTTATCGGAGTGTAGTTGACTTACGACGTGTTAGTTCAGGTGCTCGGCACAGTGATTCAGTTATACACATTTCCTGGCCTTCCGCCTTGGCCGGAGCTCCGGAGCCTCCCTGGCACAGCCTTCTGTCTGCATCCTTCCTGGTTCTAGAATACTTCTAACCTGTGCTGATCACTGGCTGAGCTACAAAATGGAAAAAGGAGGGGAGCTGGGCAGAGAGGCCATTGAAATAAACTGTCCAAAGGTCGTGAGAAAGGATGGTCTCCGCTCCATCATGCCTGATGAGAGGCCCTGGACTCCCGCTGGTTAAAGGGGAAGGAGGTCAGAGTCCCTAGAGTTGCAGCGAGGCTGGCAGAAGACGTCTGGTGCTGGGGCAGCTTTCTGCTTCTAGCAGCAGAGAGCTGAGACCATCTGTCCTTCAGAGAGGCGTCCTGGGCTCAGGGCCCCTTCTGCGCAGGTCATATCCTGTCCACCCCAGCCCAACAAGGGCAGGTGCCATTTGAAGTGGAGAAACGATTTCTCTGCAGCCCAGAGCCACTTGGGGTGTAATTAGCAGGCAGCTTAAACTGTTTGAACCACATCCGTATCTCCAGACCATGCATCCTCTTGCCTGTCAAAAACCCAGACAACGGCAAACACATTACGTTATATACATGTATCAAATCAGCATATGCATGCATGTCCAGTCGCATCCAACTCTGTGTGACTGTGGGCCACAGCTACCAGGCTCCTCTGTCCAAGGGATTTTCCAGCCAAGGATAATGGCGTAGGTTTCCGTTTCCTCCTCCCGGGAATCTTCCCCACCCAGGGATGGAACCTGCGTCTCTTGCATTTGTAGGGGAACTCTTCACCACTGAGCCACCTGGGAAGCCCGTGATACACCTTAAACTTACACAATGTTGTAAGTCACGTAGGTTTCAATTTAAAAATAAAGCCCAGACAGAGTAGGGTTGCTCCTAGGTTGTTCACTCTTTCAGAGGAGGGAATAGTTGCCACACTATTCTGACAAAAGTGCTCTCTTACATCTGTGTGCGGAAGGCTCAGTCCTTCCATAAAATCAGTGACCGCATCGCTTTTAGACTATAAGGGTCACAGGCTAGAGACGGTGAAGTAGGTGACCTGAAACATCCGAAGATCCCAAAGCTGCTTCTCCATTCCAAAGGCCTCCGGTGACTGTCTTCCAGCAAGTGTATTTTTCTGATGATGTTTGACTGAGTCATTTTAGAGTAAATCCCGAGAGTCTGGAAAATGGTCAAGGTGACTTCTGGGTGGCACAGTGAACCCAACCTCAGATGATTAAAAGTGTCTGATCACGGAAACCTATTTTTGTGTTTTTCTGAGGCTCTGTGACCAGATAATGTAATGTGTCTGCTCCCAAGTGACAGAAGGGAGTGCTTGGGGACACAGAGCTTCGTGGTTTCGGTAGCGGCACCAAATGTCTTCCTGCTCAGCAAGTCAGTTTTGAGGTTTTGTTCATGAACTGAGCGGATGGAACACACAGGGGCTGAAACTGATGAGTCAGGGACACAGATAGCACTGGTTCCCTAGGGACAGGCGAAGCAGCCATCGCCCATCTAAACCACGTCTGTCCTGAGAGGAGGGACAAAAAGGCGCAGGCTTCTGACCTCAAGGCTCGTAGTGTCTCCAGGACCTTGACGGATGGGGATGGGGAGGAGCTGGGAGTGAGCAGCCACTTTGGGAACCGAACCCTGCAAAACCCAGTGGATGCCTGCACACACCTCCTTCCCACATCAGCTCTGCAGGTCTGCCCCCAGCCCCCACCAGCCCTGAGGGCCTGCATGGTCTCTGAAAGGACCCTGGAGCTGGGCTCCTCCCTGCCGCTGCAGTTAAGCCCCCATCCTGGCCTCCTGCCTCCTTGCACAGCCTGGATCACTGCCCTTCCTGCTTTTCAGGTTCTGTTTGGCAAATATGCTGGAAGGACGTTTCCAGAAAATGTGCTGTGAGTGTTTGGAATGGAGCATCACCCGGGACAGAGGCGCTTTCTCCTTCGCTGTGTGTTCCACACATGGGTGTGGGCCAGACGTTACTTTCATCGTCTGACCAGGGCGTTTAGGTGTGAGCGCAGCAGCGGTGGCGTCCCATGTGTCTGGAATGCCACACTTCCGGTTACAGTCTGGACGGTGCTTGTCTTCTCCAAAACCACCTCACACTTTTGGCTTCAGCAAATCCTGTAGTTCCCTAAAGCCCACATGACGTGTTGCTAAATCACGAATCTCCCATCCTATCTTTTTTTTATGAGTAGTTAAGGCATAAATTCTTTCTACAGTAGTAAAGGGTGCCAGTGCGTTAGACTCGTCTAACCAGCAGCATGCCTACAGGGAATCACTATGACCTAATTCAAAGGGTGAGAATTCCAGGGAGCGGGTCAGGCCTACATCTCAAGCATGTGCTTGGTGAGCAGAATGGGATTTTGAGATTTCTTGTTTGCTCATTGGTTGGTTTACTGAAGTATACTTGATTTAATAATATTGTGTTAGTTTCACGTATACAACAAAGTGATTCAGTTATTTATTTTTGCTCAGATTCTTTTCCTTTATAGGCCTTTATATAAGATACTGGATATAGTTCCCTGTGCTGTACGGCAAATCCTTGTTGCTTACCTACTTTATATATAGTAGCGTGTATCTGTTAATCCCTTACTGCTGCTGCTGCTGCTAAGTCGCTTCAGTCGTGTCCAACTCTGTGAGACCCCATAGACGGTGGCCCACCAGGCTCCCCCGTCCCTGGGATTCTCCAGGCAAGAACATTGGAGTGGGTTGCCGTTTCCTTCTCCTAATCCCTTAATCCCGTACTACTCCTGATTTACTTTCACCCTACCTGCCTCTCCCTTTGGTGACCATAAGTTTGTTTTTAAGCCTGTTTCTATTTTCTATGTATATAGACTCATGTCTATCTTTTATATTCCATTTATATACAACTGATAGAGTGTTTGTCTTCGTGCTACTTCACTTGGTATCTAATCTCTAGGCCCATCCAGGTTGCCTTTCTGATGGCCAAGTAGTACTCCACTGCACATATACACACCACATTTTCTCAAGCCCATCATCTGCTGATGGACGCTTCAGTTCAGTTCAGTCGCGTCTGACTCTTTGCGGCCCCATGAATCCCAGCACACCAGGCCTCCCTGTCCATCACCATCTCCCAGAGTTCACTCAGACTCACGTCCATCAAGTCCGTGATGCCATCCAGCCATCTCATCCTCTGTCGGCCCCTTCTCCTCCTGCCCCCAATCCCTCCCAGCATCAGAGTCTTTTCCAATGAGTTAACTCTTCACATGAGGTGACCAAAGTACTGGAGTTTCAGCTTTAGCATCATTCCTTCCAAGAAATCCCAGGGCTGATCTCCTTCAGAATGGACGGGTTGGATCTCCTTGCAGTCCAGGGACTCTCAAGAGTCTTCTCCAACACCACAGTCCAAAAGCATCAATTCTTCGGGGCTCAGCCTTCTTCACAGTCCAACTCTCACATCCATCCATGACCACAGGAAAAACCATAGCCTTGACTAGACAGACCTTAGTTGGCAAAGTAATGTCTCTGCTTTTGAATATGCCATCTAGATTGGTCATAACTTTTCTTCCAAGGAGTAAGCATCTTTTAATTTCATGGCTGCAGTTACCATCTGCAGTGATCTTGGAGCCCCCCAAAAATAAAGTGACACTGTTTCCACTGTTTCCCCATCTATTTCCCATGAAGAGATGGGACTGGATGCCATGATCTTCGTTTTCTGAATGTTGAGCTTTAAGCCAACTTTTTCACTCTCCTCTTTCACTTTCATCAAGAGGCTTTTTAGCTCCTCTTCACTTTCTGCCAGAAGGGTGGTGTCATCTGCATATCTGCGGTTATTGATATTTCTCCAAGCAATCTTGATTCCAGCTTGTGTTTCTTCCAGTCCAGCATTTCTCATGATGTACTCTGCATAGAAGTTAAATAAGCAAGGTGACAATATACAGCCTTGACGTACTCCTTTTCCTATTTGGAACCAGTCTGTTGTTCCATGTCCAGTTCTAACTGTTGCTTCCTGGCCTGCATATAGGTTTCTCAAGAGGCAGGTCAGGTGGTCTGGTATTCCCATCTCTTTCAGAATTTTCCACAGTTTATTGTGATCCACACAGTCAAAGGCTTTGACATAGTCAATAAAGTAGAAATAGATGTTTTTCTGGAACTCTCTTGCTTTTTCCATAATCCAGCAGATGTTGGCAATTTGATCTCTGGTTCCTCTGCCTTTTCTAAACCCAGCTTGAACATCAGGAAGTTCATGGTTCACGTATTGTTGAAGCCTGGCTTGGAGAATTTTGAGCATTACTTTACTAGCATGTGAGATGAGTACAATTGTGCGGTAGTTTGAGCATTATTTGGCATTGCCTTTCTTTGGTACTGGAATGAAAACTGACCTTTTCCAGTCCTGTGGCCACTGCTGAGTTTTCCAAATTTGCTGGCATATTGAGTGCAGTACTTTCACAGCATCATCTTTCAGGATTTGAAATAGTGCAACTGGAATTCCATCACCTCCACTAGCTTTGTTCGTAGTGATGCTTTC
Organism: Litocranius walleri; assembly: GCA_006410535.1. Taxonomy (NCBI): domain Eukaryota; kingdom Metazoa; phylum Chordata; class Mammalia; order Artiodactyla; family Bovidae; genus Litocranius; species Litocranius walleri. Next base: position 304,836 of record SJYG01001082.1, on the reverse strand, counting down.
TAAGGCCCATTTGACTTCACATTCCAGGATGTCTGGCCTAGGTGAGTGATCACACCATCGTGGTTATCTGGGTCGTGAAGCTCTTTTTTGATGGATGCTTAGGTCGTCTCTGTGTCTCGGCTGCTGCAGACACTGCTGCTATGAACATTAGTAGTGTTAGTCATTCGGTTGTGTCTGACTATGACCCCATGGACTGTAGCCCGCCAGGTTCTTCTCTCCATGAATGAAATTCTCCAGGCAAGAATACTGGAGGGAGTTGCCATTTCCTTCTCCAGGGAACATTAGTTTGCTTGTATCTTTTTGAATTAGAGTTTTCCAGATGCATGCCCAAGGAGAGGGATGGCTAGATCATACGGCAGCTCTATTTTTACTTTTTAAAGGTCCTCCACACTGTTGTCCCTGGCAGCTGCACCAATTTGCATTCCCACCAGCAGCATAGGAGGGTTCCCAGAGGTACAGCCTTGTCTATAGCCCCTTTTGCCCACCGTCCTTCCATCCAAGATTCACAAGACATTTCTCGGAATATTACCTCCTGCAAAAGTTAACATGTAAGAAATTCAGAGTTGCGATAAGCTGTGAAGGGGAGGGAGGGAAATGCTCATGGTTATTTCTGTGGGGTATCAGACACAAGGGGACCGTTTTATTTTATATTCTCTTGTATGCATGAAGTACTACATGATAAAAATTTTAAACATATAATAATTTTTAAAGAAATATGTGAGGTTGGTTTAAAGTGGAGATAAAATGCTCATTGCCCTTTTGAGTTCTGAGTAAAAATAAAAGGTAACGGAGAAAAATGAGGAGAGAGAAAGCGTAAAATAAGCAAAAGGAAGGGGGAAAGATGGAAGACCGAGAAGGAGAATGGAAGTGGCCAGAGATGCAGGCTGGAGTTGGATTGGGGGTTGGCGGCTGGGGAACACGGGCGGAACAGAAGACAGGGCAGGGAGGGTGTGGAGGACCCTTAACCCTCAGGTGGGGAGATGGGGCCTCGGGAGCGGCCTCACACTCCCCACACCTCAGTAGGTCTTCCTGCCCCCGGCCATCGTCCTCAGCCCTCTAAGAGAGCCACCCTCCTCCGTGATCTAGACTGGGGCCCGTAGCCAGAAGGTCCTGCCAGGCCTGCCTCGCAGCCCTGAAACCCACAACCCAGCCTGGGACTCGAGCCCACCGTCTTTACTAAAAGATGCTTTTATTACTTATGCGTTCATGGCTGGGCTGGGTCTTCCTTGCCGCAAGGTCTCCTCTCCAGCTGCAGCACGCGGGGGCTGCTCTCTGCGGCGGTGCTCAGCCTCGGTGTCGTGGCGGCGCTTCTTGTTGCCCAGCAGAGGCTCTAGGCCGCGTGGGCTTCGGCAGTTCTGGCTCCCGGGCTCTAGGGCACAGGCTCAGGAGCTGTGGTGCTCGGGCTTGGGTGCTTTGCAGCACGTGGGATCTTCCCGAATCAGCGATCAAACCCGTGTCTCCTGCATCGGCAGGCAGATTCTTTACCACTGAGCCACAAGGGACGCCCAGACTCACCGTTCTCTAACAACCACCTCCCCACCACTGTCTTTTAATTGATATCACACACCTGATCTCAGGATTTAATGAAACTCAGGTTCCTGATATCTCATTGTAGGATGAATTCAGTGAGAGATAATGACAGGTAACAGGTGGACTTATTCAGAGAGAAACACTCCACAGACAGAGTATGGGGGAGGGGGGTAGTTTTCATGGATTGCGTCATTCCTGAGGCTTATGAGTAGAATAATTCCAGCTATTTGGGGGAAGGGGCAGGGATTTCCAGGGCTTGGGCCATCGCCCACTGCTTGGCCCTTGATGGTTGGCCTTGGCACCTGTGGGCGAGTCCTTTAGCCCGTGTACTACAGCGGGTATATGAAGAGGCCCAAGACGCACTGGAAGCTGAGTCTTCTGCCGTCTCGGATGTGATCAGTTCTAACTGGTGATTGTCATATCAACAGGGGTGGTGTCATTCTTTAAAAGGTTTGCCCTGCCCCCTCCCCTCCTAGTCCAGCTCTGGTACAGAGTCTGCATAAACAGTGGGTGTTCCCATGTGACTGGTTTGTCTGTCCTTCCCTCCCCCAGGGCCTCAGCAGCAGCCTGGTGCACTATAGCCCACCAGAGCCTGACAAGCCTGGCGATGAAGAGCAACTGCCCCCCAGGGAAGCCCGCAAGGTAGGTGTGCAGGGCCTGCGTGGGCCTGCCTCGATCACTCGGGGACACCTGACTTCAGGGAGAAGGCACGCTGCCCTCTACCCACCCCCTCGTCCACAGTATGGCAAAATCCCACTGGTGTTAAAAAGTGACATTTTCAAAAAGTGCAACTGTAAAAATACACTTGACTCAGAGGTAAGTAAAAAATATAAGTTCTGTTTAAAGGAAAGAAAAAAACAGGAAGAAAGGGATTCATAAGCACAGAAGGCCAGTACAGATGGGTGGTCTACACTGGCAGGGAGTATGCAAAATGATTTTTTTTCAACCACTGTCTTCAAATCTTCCTTCCTTGTCTTGTCTTGACCCCTCGGGCTGAGCACACAGCACCTTAGTCTCTGGCTGTAAAAGTAGCCTCCTTCTGGTCATTAAGATTCTACTTCAGGTTTCTAAAAGTCAGGCCAGGCTAAGCTGAAGACGGACTTCACGTCCGTTCAAGGAGTTTCCCCTGCGTCCATCTCAGGGGGACCTGTGGCCCAAGGGTCCTCTGGGAGGAGATTGAGGCCGCTTTGGCCTGGCGCTCCTCTTCCCCTTCCCTGCTGCTTCTCACCCCTCAGGGCTTTGTGGACGAAGGAAGCAAAAAACAAGACAATATATTAAAAAGCAGAGACATTACTTTGCCGACTAAAGTCCGTCTAGTCAAGGCTATGTTTTTTCCAGTAGTCATGGATGGATGTAAGAATTGGACTATAAAGAAAGCTGAGCACCGAAGAATTGATGCTTTTGAACTGTTGGAGAAGACTCTTAAGGGTCCCTTGGACTGCAAGGAGATCCAACCAGTCCATTCTAAAGGAAATCAGTCCTGAATATTCACTGGAAGGAGTGATACTGAAGCTGAAACTCCAATACTTTGGCCACCTGATGCGAATAACTGACTCATTGGCAAAGACCCTGATGCTCGGAAAGATTGAAGGCAGGAGGAGAAGGGGACGACAGAGGCTGAGATGGCTGGATGACATCACCAACTTGATGGACATGAGTTTGAGTAAACTCTGGGAGTTGGTGACGGACAGGGAGGCCTGGCATGTTGCAGTACATGGGGTCACAAAGAATCAGACACAACTGAGTAAACTGAGCTGATTTTCGCTATGCGTGTTCATGGACACCGTGAATTCTACCCACAAATCCCCAAGGACTCTGGATCAAGAACCCCATCCTGGAAGATTCGTTGTTCTGGGGAAGCCTCCCCTGATGGCCTTCCTGCCTCTGCTTGTAGATCAGCAAGGGGATGGGGGAAGGGGGGCGGCTGCATGACCAATGTGGTGGCCTCTTAGTGAAGCCTGCAGCTCCCTGCAGACTGGAGAAAAATTTGAAACCAATAGTCCTCAGCTTTGAAACATGCATCTCCGAGACTTCGGGAAAAGTGCCCTGAATGACCTGCTGCTGTGAATTCATTTTCTCTCCTACATTCATGAAAATACACTGGAATCAATACCCAAGAAACTGTTAACATTGACTGGCTCTGAGGAGTGGAGATGGGAGGCTAGAAAGAGGGGAAAGGAATTACTACTCTTGCTAAATTCTTTTGTACTGTCTGAAAAATATAATAACAATAAAATATATTTTGTTTATATAATGGAAACAAATTTTAAAGAACACCTGAAAAGTTTTTCTGAAGGAAACTAGATGTGATTTTAACTGATCCAAGGCTAGTGAGGGCGGCTTTCTAAGCATAAAATTTATGAAAGAAATGATGGGGAAGGTAGGTTTGATTATACAAAAAGGTATGTCAAACATAATGATGTCACAGACAAAGCTAAAAGAAAAAAGTGACAAACATGAAGAAATATTTGCAATAAAAAGTACCATAAAGGAGCTAATAGTCTTGCAACGGCTTTTAAATCAATGAGAAAAAGAATAACACACTTCATACGGCTGTAGTCTTCAGTACCCCTCTTCCTGGTTTTTGTCCTTGATTCACCATCTCCAAAGAACAACTGGGCAGAAAAAGGGAGAAGGAAAATCCTAAACGCTCAGATGAAATCCCAGGAATCTGTGATGGCTGAGGCCACGTCACTTCACTTTTATTCGCAGTCCAGGTGAGGTTAGGTTACTGACCACTGTTGCTTCAGGCCACATAAGGCTTGGAGGATCCTGTACCAAAGTGAACCAGAACTTCCATAACTTCCTTCCACACTGGAAGGAAAATGAGTTAACCTCAGCGTCTCCATTCAAGCATATCCTTAGAGATAAATGACACCCTCTCCAAGGATGCAGGAAATTGTCTTGAAAAATAAAGGATTAGATTCATTTGCACACGGCCGCCTGTGACAGCAACGTGCCACGTGGGAAGCAGCACAGACTTTGGAGACCAAACAAATGTTTCACCTTTATAATATTAGAGAAAAATTTAAAATTCGGTAATACCAAGTGCTGGAGAGGATTGTGTGGAAAATACGTTCTCCGCACTGTTCCTCGGAATATTGACTGATCCAATCACTTTGAGAACAACTTGGCAGCATCCAGTAAAGTTAAAAATGGGCACAGTTTCTGGTCCAACAATTCTATTTCTGAAGACCCAATTGCATGTGGGTGAAAAGAGACATACAAAGAGGCTTACTGAGGCGTTACTTCACAATAGAAATTAACCAGAACCAGCCCAAATGTCCATCTGTACAAGGATGGGTAAATAAAATCATAGCCCATTTATACAATAAAGACCACACACAAGTCAAACTAAATTAACCAGATTTGTGTGTCACAACATGCAGGGATCACAAAAAATACATAATTTTAAGTAAAAATAAATGTTGCAGATGGTTTCATACAATACGATACCATTTACGTAAACATTCTTAAAAATGCAGAGGAACCCTAAGTGTTGTTTACAGATAATCTTTGCAGTAAAAGTATGAAAATCAAGGCCTGGATATATACCAAAGTTCAGATGGAAGGAAATATAGGAGAATTGCTATTAAATTTTCATATACGTTTTTTGAAGCACATTAATCATTTTTATTGAAATATAGCTGATTTACAATATTGTGTTAGTTTCAGGTATACAACATAGCGATTCAGATACAGATAACTACACACACAGATAGAAATACATATTGTATTGCTATTTATTTACTAAGTCGCGCCCGACTCTTTGTGACCCCATGGACTGTAGCCTCCAGGCTCTTCTGTCCATGGGATTTCCAAGGGGAGAATACTGGAGTGGGTTGCTATTTCCCTCTCCAGGGGATCTTTCTGACCCAGGGATCAAACCAACATCTGCTGCTTGGCAGGTGGATTCTTGCCCACTAAGCCCCCTGGGAAGCTCCATGGCCCTTATTGCTCTGTACCAAAGTGAACCAGAACTTCCATAACTTCCTTCCACACTGGAAGGAAAATGAGTTAACCTCAGCGTCTCCATTCAAGCATATCCTTAGAGATAAATGACACCCTCTCCAAGGATGCAGGAAATTGTCTTGAAAAATAAAGGATTAGATTCATTTGCACACGGCCGCCTGTGACAGCAACGTGCCACGTGGGAAGCAGCACAGACTTTGGAGACCAAACAAATGTTTCACCTTTATAATATTAGAGAAAAATTTAAAATTCGGTAATACCAAGTGCTGGAGAGGATTGTGTGGAAAATACGTTCTCCGCACTGTTCCTCGGAATATTGACTGATCCAATCACTTTGAGAACAACTTGGCAGCATCCAGTAAAGTTAAAAATGGGCACAGTTTCTGGTCCAACAATTCTATTTCTGAAGACCCAATTGCATGTGGGTGAAAAGAGACATACAAAGAGGCTTACTGAGGCGTTACTTCACAATAGAAATTAACCAGAACCAGCCCAAATGTCCATCTGTACAAGGATGGGTAAATAAAATCATAGCCCATTTATACAATAAAGACCACACACAAGTCAAACTAAATTAACCAGATTTGTGTGTCACAACATGCAGGGATCACAAAAAATACATAATTTTAAGTAAAAATAAATGTTGCAGATGGTTTCATACAATACGATACCATTTACGTAAACATTCTTAAAAATGCAGAGGAACCCTAAGTGTTGTTTACAGATAATCTTTGCAGTAAAAGTATGAAAATCAAGGCCTGGATATATACCAAAGTTCAGATGGAAGGAAATATAGGAGAATTGCTATTAAATTTTCATATACGTTTTTTGAAGCACATTAATCATTTTTATTGAAATATAGCTGATTTACAATATTGTGTTAGTTTCAGGTATACAACATAGCGATTCAGATACAGATAACTACACACACAGATAGAAATACATATTGTATTGCTATTTATTTACTAAGTCGCGCCCGACTCTTTGTGACCCCATGGACTGTAGCCTCCAGGCTCTTCTGTCCATGGGATTTCCAAGGGGAGAATACTGGAGTGGGTTGCTATTTCCCTCTCCAGGGGATCTTTCTGACCCAGGGATCAAACCAACATCTGCTGCTTGGCAGGTGGATTCTTGCCCACTAAGCCCCCTGGGAAGCTCCATGGCCCTTATTGCTGCTGCTGCTGCTAAGTCACTTCAGTCGTGTCCGACTCTGTGCCACCCCAGAGATGGCAGCCCACCAGGCTCCCCTGTCTCTGGGATTCTCCAGGCAAGAGCACTGGAGTGGGGTGCCATTTCCTTCTCCAATGCATGAAAGTGGAAAGGGAAAGTGAAGTCGCTCAGTCGTGTCCGACTCCTAGCGACCCCATGGACTGCAGCCCCCAGGCTCCCCTGTCCCTGGGGCTCTCCGGGCAGGAGCACTGGAGTGGGTGCCATCGCCTTCTCCGATGGCCTTTATTAGGCGCTTGTAAAACTACGGCTCTGGACACTTTCCATCCAGCAGAGGTAACCAGAATGCATTCCTGTCCTGCCTCCTGACGACACCAGCTAGGAGCTTCTCCCCGCCTAGCACACCAGTTGGCAGTAGGCTCTGTCGTCTTCATGCAAACAACACGAAGTTAGTGTGTTGAACATCATTATTTGGCCAATGGTTCTCAACTAGGGACACTGTCCACCCCCAGGGGGCACCTGGCAGTGTCTGGAGACATTCTAGTTGTCACCACTGGGGCGGGGGCATTGTTACCAACATAGAAGGCTGAGCCAGGGAAGCTGCTGAGCATCCCGGGAGGCACAGGGCAGCCCGCACGGCAGAGACCCATCTGGTAGAAACTCTCACGAGTGCAGAGCTTGAGAATCACCGTGGAAAGCCCATCGAAGGCAAATATCATTGAACTGAATTTAACAGGATAAATTTGACTATTTTTCCAATGAGTCCTTCCTCTAAATTACCAGACATGGGAAACCACCTGTTCTCGCTAACAGCGGGCACTGGGGCCGGATCGGAGAGAGTGGTGACGGAGCTGCTCCCACTCAGCCCTGACCCCTGATTCTTCCCTCCGCCTCCACACCAGGCAGTATGCCGTCTGCCAGACAGGGCGTCCGCTCTGTAATCACTTTAATTTGGCAAATCACTGTGGAAGCTTTTCTGATCCTGAAAATGTTATCAGGCTTGCATCTTAATTCAGTCCAACCCTGACTGTTTCCAGAGTTAAAGGAAGAAACATATACTTCTTTCCAACCTCCCAAGCAACAGTTCAGCTCATCAGTGGACCAGACCTCCAATCCACATCGCTAATCAACTTCCCCTTATTCTTGAAGTTCAATTGGTCAGATCCCACAGAGAGTATCAATCATGATGAGATTCAGCTTCCTGCATTGGAGGCATTCAAAACCCTTCAAATACAGTGGTTTAAATAAGATAGAGCTTTATTTAGCTCTCGGTTCAGTGACACCTAGATAAGGGCAATCCAGGGCTGGTTCGGTAGTGCCGTGATCCCATCACATTTCCTGAGCACTCTGCGGCCTGCATCGTCACGGTCCAAGACGGCTGCTGAAGTTCCTGCCAGCACACCCAGGTTCAAATCAGCAGCATGGAAGAAAACTCCCTTGCCCACTGTTCCCACAGCCTTTGGCCATGCCCTCCAGAAGGTTCTTCCTTGTCCGTTTTCCTGCGTGGCTGTCTCTGGGCTATGGGCACTGAGGGTATGGTCTCCATGGCCAACTTCTTGCTTGTGCAGGTGCAGAGACACAGGGGTCCTTTGGAGAGCTGAAGAATCATAAGCTTTTTCTGGCCAAGCTGAGGGCTTCTGTCCAAATATAGTAAGCCACCAATCCATTTGCTTCCAGTGGATTCCAAGTGTGAATTACCTCAACCTAAAACTGTGTCTAGAAACAGTCTTTAAGGCCGCAGTCGCTGATGGTTCATTTTATTTAGGGCTCTCTAAGCCGTGCCCATCCCTTTCCTCTCACGTTGACGTTGGCTCTCCTTGAGACTGTCAGAAGCTAAGAAAAAAAAGCTGGGTGGGATGCAAGCCCCTCCTTCCATCTGATCTTTTGGGCTTGTTCCATTGTCTGGAACTGAGTCCCAGGGAAGATGCCTGAGAAGGGCCGGGGGCCGCCTTCTCCTCTCCTGCCAAGGCTGGATGGGCTTGCGGCCACTGACTGCCGCCTCAGTCTGCGTCAAGTAGTACTGTCAGCCCTCCATACCCACAGGTACTGGATCACGGATTCAGTCAGTCTCGGACAGAAAATATTTTTTTTATTGGAGTGTAATTGCTTTATAATGTTGTGTTAGTTGCTGCTGTTCAACAAAGTGAATCAGCTCTATGTATAAATATGCTGCTGCTGCTGCTGCTGCTAAGTCGCTTCAGTTGTGTCTGACTCTGTGCGACCCCAGAGACGGCAGCCCACCAGGCTCGCCCGTCCCTGGGATTCTCTAGGCAAGAACACTGGAGTGGGTTGCCATTTCCTTCTCCAATGCATGAAAGTGAAAAGTGAAAGTGAAGTCGCTCAGTCGTGTCCAACTCCTAGCGACCCCATGGACTGCAGCCCACCAGGCTCCTCCATCCATGGGATTTTCCAGGCAAGAGCACTGGAGTGGGCTGCCATCGCCTTCTCTGATAAATATGCATAAATATATATATATGTACACCTCCCTCTTGAGCCTCCCTTCCACCCACCCCCATGCCC
>SJYG01001082.1:255902-289001 GCA_006410535.1 Litocranius walleri | reverse complement strand
GGCTGAGGGATGGACAGAGGGTGGACAGCTGGGGTGGGTGGGCTGGTGGATGGATGAGTGCGCTCTGCCAGGGCTACCAGCACTACCCAGATGCTAGTGCCCAGACCTGTGTTTTTGAGCACTCTCAGACTCCAGCTTGTAGTTGCATATGGACCGTGCCTTCAGCTTGTTTTAAAGAATGTTCCATACACATGGATCAAGTGAGTGAACGTGATTATTGATAACCTAAAGGAGACTGTAATTTCATTGGAAACCTAAGACAGGGACACAGCAGAAATAATAGCCATACAGGACAATGTGTTAAATGTCAGGCGACTATTCAATCAGGATGGGCTATTTGTAGAGTGATTCTCTGATTTACTTTACTTTTGAAACTGGGACACTTTTGAGAGTGAAAGGGGTTCTTATTAATAAATAAACCAAGAGAGTAGGAATCAGCTAGACCATATGGTCAAGGCAGGGATAAGGGTGTTCATCTGAGAGAACAAATTCTCCATGGGGGAGCCTCTGGGCCTTTGCATATACCATTCCCACCATTTGGAACACCTGCCATCTCATTCCTAATTAGGAAACTACTACTTAATCTTCTTAAATTAATAAGCATGATCATGCTGTGTGCACTCCGTCACTCAGTCGTGTCCGACTCTTTGTGACGCTGTGGACTGCGGCCCATCAGGCTCCTCTGTCCATGGGATTCTCCAGGCAAGAATTCTTTAGTGTGTCGCCATGCCCTCCTTCAAGGGATCTTACCAGACCAGAGATTGAACCTGAGCCTCCTGCACTGCAGGCAGATTCTTTAACTCACCAGGAAAGCCCCTAATGAGTTAGCAAGTATTAAATGGGAACAAAAACTGTGTGTGGATGATAAAGGCTAGAGGAATAATTTTTAAAAGCTTCTGTTCATGCCTCAAGTTTGTAGTAATGAGTTAGCTGTCTTAAAGACACACACAAAATCAGACCCGTCTTTCTAGAGTTTTAAATTACAGACATTTGGCTTTGAGCAACATGCCTCTTTTAATGCTCTAGTGAAGGTAATCCAGAATTTTTTTTTTTTTAAGAGCTGGAAATGTTCCTAATAAGGGTAGGTTTATGCCCTTCCTATATAACATGAAGGGGTTTGCCTGGTGGCTCAGTGATAAAGAATCCACCTTTGATGCAGCAGTCGCGGCGTGGGTTCAGTCCCCGGGTTGGGACAATCCTCTGGAGAAGGAAATGGCAACCCACCCCAGTATTCTTGCCTAGAGAATTCCATGGACAGAGGAGCCTGGCGAGCTACAGCCCACGGGGCTGCAAAAGAGTCGGACAACTGAAGTGATGAAATAACAGCAGCGGTATCCGAGCTGTCGTCCCTGGGCCGCGGCGTCAGCATCACCCGGGGATACGCTAGAAGCGTAGGCTCTCGGGCCCCGTTCCAGACCTGCAGAGTCAGAATCCACCTTGAACGAGGTCCACAGGCGGTTTGCAGACACATCAGTGTCTGGGAAGCACTGTTCTGTGCCACGTTAATTCTTCCAGAAGAGTAACATTTATTTAAACACTTAAGCATGCTTCTATTTCGCTGCTACTCTCCTGTATGAAATCTATCCAAAGTAAGTTTCCTTTTGCTTTTAAGCCATTTCAGCGTTTAGAACTTTAATGATGATAATGAGGATGACCGCCGTTTACCAAGAGATCCATCAAAATGGGGCTGAGACACCTAATATTCCCACAAATTGCATGCTCCATTTGGGGGTAAGGATAGAAAACAAACTCAGATTCACACAATGAGCGACTCCTTTCTGGCAGAGACCAACGTTTAGCTCTAGCCAACCAATTTTGGTGTAGAATCTTTTCCCAGTGGAGGAAAAACAGCTAAATGACAGGAAAAACCATACTTGGAAATGCACACGAATCCAGGAACTCTGCACTTTGGCTCGTTGTAAATGTCGAACAAAAAGTTCTGTCTGGTACAAGGTGAAGGATTGTGAGCGTGCTCTGGGGATCCCTTGCCCAGCTCTCCTGCAAGCATTGCCGGCTCGGCTGCCACGAATTTGCTAATCCCTGGCAAGGCCACAGCTGCACACCGGCGTGTTTCTGCGGCCGGGAAATAGCTTCTCCAGGCCCCAGCCCAGGCTGCTGCACATGCGACCCTGTGAACCCCGTGCTGGACGAAGACAATCACGTGGAGGGCAATGAGATAGCATGCCGGGCTTCCTGGCCAGCTCTCCCCACGTTAACATCTCAGTGTGTCCCGGGCTGGGAAGCGTCGGGGTTGGGGGGCTCCTGAGAATTCTTCTAACACCCCATGACTGTCCCCCAGGCTGGGAACCAGGAGGGACATCAACCAACTGTCCTTCCCAAGGCAAAGGTTGTACAGGGCCACATGAGGGCCCGGAGCGCCTCCGAACACAGGTCTGCACGGCTCTTGAAAGCTCACAGTCTCTTTTTCCTGCTGGAATGACTACCTGAAACATTCCCATGTCTCAACAACAGGCATTCATCCAACGTGGGGGAGAAGGAATCAGAGGTCAGGATAATACTCACAAAGCACCTGCGTGCTGCTCTCCTGACAAACGCCCTAGCGGTGCCTGTTCCAAGAAGCGCAGGCGGATGTTTTGAGCAACATGCCTCTTTTAATGCTCTAGTGAAGGTAATCCAGAATTTTTTTTTTTTTAAGAGCTGGAAATGTTCCTAATAAGGGTAGGTTTATGCCCTTCCTATATAACATGAAGGGGTTTGCCTGGTGGCTCAGTGATAAAGAATCCACCTTTGATGCAGCAGTCGCGGCGTGGGTTCAGTCCCCGGGTTGGGACAATCCTCTGGAGAAGGAAATGGCAACCCACCCCAGTATTCTTGCCTAGAGAATTCCATGGACAGAGGAGCCTGGCGAGCTACAGCCCACGGGGCTGCAAAAGAGTCGGACAACTGAAGTGATGAAATAACAGCAGCGGTATCCGAGCTGTCGTCCCTGGGCCGCGGCGTCAGCATCACCCGGGGATACGCTAGAAGCGTAGGCTCTCGGGCCCCGTTCCAGACCTGCAGAGTCAGAATCCACCTTGAACGAGGTCCACAGGCGGTTTGCAGACACATCAGTGTCTGGGAAGCACTGTTCTGTGCCACGTTAATTCTTCCAGAAGAGTAACATTTATTTAAACACTTAAGCATGCTTCTATTTCGCTGCTACTCTCCTGTATGAAATCTATCCAAAGTAAGTTTCCTTTTGCTTTTAAGCCATTTCAGCGTTTAGAACTTTAATGATGATAATGAGGATGACCGCCGTTTACCAAGAGATCCATCAAAATGGGGCTGAGACACCTAATATTCCCACAAATTGCATGCTCCATTTGGGGGTAAGGATAGAAAACAAACTCAGATTCACACAATGAGCGACTCCTTTCTGGCAGAGACCAACGTTTAGCTCTAGCCAACCAATTTTGGTGTAGAATCTTTTCCCAGTGGAGGAAAAACAGCTAAATGACAGGAAAAACCATACTTGGAAATGCACACGAATCCAGGAACTCTGCACTTTGGCTCGTTGTAAATGTCGAACAAAAAGTTCTGTCTGGTACAAGGTGAAGGATTGTGAGCGTGCTCTGGGGATCCCTTGCCCAGCTCTCCTGCAAGCATTGCCGGCTCGGCTGCCACGAATTTGCTAATCCCTGGCAAGGCCACAGCTGCACACCGGCGTGTTTCTGCGGCCGGGAAATAGCTTCTCCAGGCCCCAGCCCAGGCTGCTGCACATGCGACCCTGTGAACCCCGTGCTGGACGAAGACAATCACGTGGAGGGCAATGAGATAGCATGCCGGGCTTCCTGGCCAGCTCTCCCCACGTTAACATCTCAGTGTGTCCCGGGCTGGGAAGCGTCGGGGTTGGGGGGCTCCTGAGAATTCTTCTAACACCCCATGACTGTCCCCCAGGCTGGGAACCAGGAGGGACATCAACCAACTGTCCTTCCCAAGGCAAAGGTTGTACAGGGCCACATGAGGGCCCGGAGCGCCTCCGAACACAGGTCTGCACGGCTCTTGAAAGCTCACAGTCTCTTTTTCCTGCTGGAATGACTACCTGAAACATTCCCATGTCTCAACAACAGGCATTCATCCAACGTGGGGGAGAAGGAATCAGAGGTCAGGATAATACTCACAAAGCACCTGCGTGCTGCTCTCCTGACAAACGCCCTAGCGGTGCCTGTTCCAAGAAGCGCAGGCGGATGCTGCAGGAATCGACGCCATGGTCCTGGAAGGCCAGAGAGGCGAGAGCTTTCACGGTGATGATCGTGGGTTCTTAGCCCCAAAAGAGGCCTTGGTCCCCTCTCCCTTTTGGCCGCTGTCTATCAGTTCAGGTCCGTCGCTCACTCGTGTCTGACTCTTTGCAACCCCATGGACTGCAGCATGCCAGGCCTCTCTGTCCATCACCAACTCCTAGAGTTTACCCAAACCCATGTCCATTGAGTTGGTGATGCCATCCAACCGTCTCATCCTCTGTCGTCCCCTTCTCCTCCTGCCCTCAATCTTTCCCAGCATCAGGGTCTTTTCCAAGGAGTCAGCTCTTCGCATTAGGTGGCCAAAGTATTGGAGTTTCAGCTTCAACATCACTCCTACCAGTGAACATCCAGGACTGATCTCCTTTAGGATGGACTGGTTGGATTTCCTTGCAGTCCTATCAAATGAGGATTAATCCTGCCCTGTCTCATCTTACGGCAGGAAGGACCAAGTCAGACCAAACGAGAGACTGTCTTTGAAAACCCTTATGTGTCTGGTTTACATGCATGTCAACCAAAAGAATGTATGTTTTTAAAGATCAGTTTTCTTTTAAACTGAGAAAGAGGGTTCAAGGGAGTTAGCTGGTAACTTGTCCACAGTCGCTAGACCATGTGCTGCCCGTCTGCGAGCCGAGCTAGACCAGGTTGCCTTCCCGAGAGATCCTGGTCCTTCCCCGTGGTCTGCAGTGTCCAGGCGCGCCTGCCTGCCCTCCATCCAACAGGACACCGGTGCCCTGGCCTCGCACTAGAGAGTCCAAGCTCGAGCTCTCTACTGGCCAGTCCTCTAGCAAATAGTGATTTTTTGGAAAAATAACGTTTGAGAATTCCCTGAAGGGCATGCAAATCATCCATTCTGCTGGATACCCTCAAATTTAGCTTGGGATCAAGTCTGGGCATCTGAGCACTGTGCATTTAGATCGGAGGCACTTGCCTCCTTGAAGAACGGACTTGACTCAGTTGTGCGCACAGGGAGGGCTGCGATCAGACCCAGCCCAGGAATGTGTCCTCATTCTTAGCTTAGGGACTTTATTGATACCCCAGTCCACTCTGTCACCAGATTCCTCTTCGTGAGAACCCACAGGAAAACTCCCCCTGGGAATGCAGGGGAACCATGGATTTTCCTAAACAACCTTTTAATTTTCTGACCAACAGTGCACGCTCACTTCCTATCTGGGAGGTTTCCTCTTTCCTCTGGCCACTGGGAAACCTGGGCCAAATTTGCTTAGCAAATGGAACATATTACTCTGTAATAATCTTATCCTTGTTGCATGCTGCAATTTTCTGATCCCCTTTTCCCTCTGAAAATTTCTTCTATGTCTTTGTATTGCCTGTATTTTGTAAATCAACTCATTTTTATAAATCAGCTGTATCAACTTCATGAATTTCTGTTGAATGGAACAGAGTCCCTGGCCTTATTTGCTGGCGAAGCCTTTACTCAAAGCCTTTATGCCAAGTGCTTGTGGCCGCTGGGTCTTGGCGACCATGCTGAGCTACGGTTTTTCTGGGGCCTGTGGAAATCGCAATGCAGCCTAAATCCACAGAGGCGACAGACCTTCGTTGCAGAAGCTGTGTTTAGCTCCATAAGATCTCTTAAACCTACAGATGGGGACTGAAGGGCAGACAAGGCACTTGGTCTTTGACGTTCAGTTCTTGGACTCACCCACATGCTGAACAGTAAAATCCCAATCAGATTGTATCATTTGGAATTTGTGAAAATTTGGAAAAAGAATGGTTGAAGTTGACTCTTTGTTCTCTGGGTTTATTAAACAAATGAAGAGTGTAATTTGTAAGAAGGAGTAGATGAATATTAAACAGTTATTTCCCAACAATTTTTATTCTTATGTGTGTATTAAAATGTCATTAGATTAAACAGCACTGCTCTTGCTAGTACTTTAATATGCTGATTACAAAGTCTTCCTCTCTCTTAAATTAATATTTGATTACTCTAATTAGAAAGTCTATCCTTGAAGGTGATCAATATGTACTCTTAAAAAATAGCCTAGTAGTTAAATCATTTGTAACGTATATGATCTTTTATAAAAATTCTATTTGCCATCATTTTTACTTGCCTCCACTTTTTTCCATCTTCTGTTAGATTTGATCTTTGTCCTCTTTCTATTCATCACTGAGTTAGAATTAGTAGTGATAGTTACTCAATCATGTCTGACTCTGCGACCCCATGGACTGTAGCCCACCAGGCTCCTCTGACTATGGAATTCTCCAGGCACGAATACTGGAGTGGGTTGCCATTTCCTTCTTCAAGGGATCTTCCTGACCCAGGGATCGAACCCAGGTCTCCTGCATTGCAGGCAAATTCTTAGAAATAATATATTCTATTTCCACTATATTGCTGGTTATCCCTAAAATGTAACACAAACATTTATTTTTTTACTTGTTAATTTAATTTTTATTTCATATTATAGTTGATTTACAATGTCGTATCAGCTTCAGGTGTGCAAGGTGATTCATTTATAGCTTTCTCTCCACACACACACACACGCACACACACGCGCACACACACGCACACATGCGCGCACACACACGCGCGCACACACGTGTGCACGCACACACACGCGTGCACACGCACGCACACACACGCACACATGCACACGCACACACACGAGCACACACACACACACATATATACATATCCACTCATCTTGATTCTTTTCCCATATATAACATGATCGTGATAGTCATGCCAATTCTTGATATCGCTCAAGAATTTAAGTAATACCTACCTTTTGGACAGCATTTGGAAACGTTCACTACTTCTTTGTTGAAATCACCCCCTCTTTTTTCCCTGTTGGCTCCACTGGGCCGTAGTTGTGGCCCGTGACCTCTTAGGACAGCATGGGGGATCTTGTTCCCTGACCAGGGACTGAGCTCCAGGCCCTGCATTGGGAGCGTGGAGTCTGAGCCACTGGACCCCCCGGGAATCCCCTCACCCCTGTCCTGAACGCTGTAATACTGCATCCTGTTTCTCCCCTCTCCCTCGCTGAATGAGCCTTTGTGAAGCTCTCCTCTTCCTCCTCGCAGCCTCTCACATCGGGTGTTCCCTAAGTTCTGCACTCAGGCCTCGTCTTCTCCTTTTGTGTTTGCTAAATAACAAATCCTCCTTGAAGCATCACCTATCACTTGGAACAGACGACTCTCCAGTCTGAACACTCATTTAGTTCCAACCTCTCCACTCAGATTACCTACTGGATACTTCCACTGACACATCAAAGGCATTGTGTCAGCCATTAATAATGACTGCCAATTTTATTCATTAGCACCATAGTAAGGCTTGGCAATGGCAAAAATAAAAGTCATTTTATTGATCATATACACCACAGGCTACCACTGGTGCTTTGAAATGAAATGTCACTTTTTAACCCTCTGAAACATCCCAGAGGTGGGCTTTGCCACCTTCCCTTTACCTAGCAGGAGACTGGGAAAGAGAGAGGCACAGAATCTTGATTTCACCAAGCTTGTTCAACATTACGAAAATAAAATGTGAACTCACGTCTGTCATGTGAAGCTGCCTCCCAAAACTTATACCTAAAATTAAATTGCTTTATTTTATCCCAAACTTTTGCTCTGTCCCTGTTTTTGCCTATGGTACCATAATTCTCCTAGTAAATATGAAAGCTTAAAATTTGGGTACTTGATTGGTCCTCCCTCCTCATCATCTTTCATGTTGAATCCATCACCAGGTCCTGTAATTGTGTTTCTTCCTAATTTTTCTTTCTTCCTTCCTCCCGTTCATACACTTACCCATTAGCATCTCCAGTAAGCTGCTGCCCCCTCCCTCTGACTCCTCTGCACACCCACCTTCCCTGGATTACCACCAGTGAACCCCCCAAGGGCACCACTTGCCCGTCCTTTTATCTGAACAGAAGCCTTCAGCCAACCACACTGCTTCAGGTCCTGAGCCTGACAGGCCAGGCTTCCACAATGGGACCTAAGCTGTTTCTCTGATTTTATCAGCTCCTGCAGCCCAGCACTCCTCTGCTTCCCGGAACAGTCATTTGATTTTCCTTCTGAGCTTTTGTTCATAGTGTTTCCTCACTTGAAATAAATATTCTTCTTCCACCTCTTGCCCCTGAAAGGACAAATTCAAGCCTTTGATTTGATTCTGTGGTTTTTACCTTCCTCTAAAGTTCAATTCGGAGAAGGCGATGGCACCCCACTCCAGTACTCTTGCCTGGAAAATCCCATGGACAGAGGAGCCTGGTGGGCTGCAGTCCATGGGGACACTAGGAGTCAGACATGACTGAGCGACTTCATTTTCACTTTTTACCTTCATGCATTGGAGAAGGCAATGGCAACCCACTCCAGTGTTCTTGCCTGGAGAACCCCAGGGATGGGGGAGCCTGGTGGGCTGCCATCTCTGAGGTTGCACGGAATCGGACATGACTGAAGCGACTTAGTAGCAGCAGCAGCAAAGTTCAATTACTTTGTTTATTTATTGGCTGCTCCACCCAGCTTGGAGGATCTCAGTTCCTCAACCAGGGACCAAACCCAAGTCCAGGAGTGAAAGTACTGAGTGCTAACCACTGGACCGCCAGGGGAGTCCTCCAACCACTGTATTTATTGTTCACGTACTCATTCAGCCCAACTGCATGTTGCCTTGGTCGTAAGGGGTATGTGTGTGTGTGTGTGTGTGTGCGCGAGTGTGTCTGTGTGTTTGTGTATGTGTGTGTATCTTGCATCCCGGGTCGGATTTTAAATTCCTTAGAGGGCAAGGATTGATCTCAAACATCTTTTACGTCCCTCAGAGATTTGGAATGAGTTATTATGCAAATCATCTATGAACAATATAATATTCAAAGGAAGCAAATAAATTTGATAGAGAAAATGGAAAGAACACGGACTCTAGAATTAAGAATACCTGATTTCCAGTCCAGCCAACCACGTGAATTCGCTTTCCGATTCTTGGGAGAAAGTGGAGTTGCTTTTGCCTACCTCGTAGCTTATTGTGCTTTTCAGTGGAGTGTCGTGTGTGCAGGCCAGTCCTTGGCGTCAGCGTGACCTGAAAAATGGAACTGCGCTGCCTGCTTGATGGCTGAACAGAGCCTTGGCGCTGTGAGCCCTGTGTGAGCATCAGTGATTGCTCTGGAACACCACTGCAGCCACGACTCATTGACAAGACTAAACGTGTAGATCGTAAGCTCAGACTTAAGCTTGTTCCCTATTTCTGTATTTAGAACTCTACAATTTTAGAGTCGAAACTGTAGAACTAACACCTCCCAGAAACCAACATTCTTCTAGAACTAAAAACCAAAAAAAGGATGTCCTTTTCATTATAGGGGACTGGAATGCAAAGGTAGGAAGTCAAGAGATAACTGGAGTAACAGGCAATTTTGGCCTTGGAGTACAGAATGAATCAGGGCAAGGGCTAATAGAGTTTTGCTAAGAGAACACACTGGTCATAGCAAATACCCTCTTCCAACAACACAAGAGAAGATTCTACACATGACATCACCAAATGGTCAATACCAAAATCAGAGATTGACTATATTCTTTGCGGGCAAAGATGGAGAAGCTCTGTACAGTCAGCAAAAACAGGACTGGGAGCTGACTGTGGCTCAGAACATGAACTCCTTATTGCCAAATTCAGACTTAAATTGAAGAAAGTAGGGAAACCACTAGACCATTCAGGTGTGACCTAAATCAAATCCCTTATGATTATACAGTGGAAGTGACAAGTAGATTCAAGGGATTAGATCTGTTAGAAAGAGTGCCTGAAGAACTATGGACAGAGGTTTGTGACATTTTACAGGAGGCAGTGATTGAGACCATCCTCAAGAAAAAGAAATGCAAAAAAAGGCAAAATGGTTGTCTGAGGAGGCCTTACAAATAGCTCAGAAAATAAGACAAGCTAAAGTCAAAGGAGAAAGGGAAAGATACACCCATTTGAATGCAGAGTTCAAAATTAGAGATACCATGCGAACATATCAGACAAAGGTGGGCACACTAAAGGACAGAAATCATATGGCCCTAACAGAAGCGGAAGATATTAAGAAGAGGTGGCAAGAATACACAGAAGAACTGTACAAAAAAGGTCTTCATGACCCAGATAACCATGATGGTGTGATCACTCACCTAGAGCCAGACATCCTGGAATGCGAAGTCAAGTGGGCCTTAGGAAGCATCACTACTGACAAAGCTAGTGGAGGTGATGGAATTCCAGTTGAGCTATTTCAAATACAAGAAGATGATGGTGTGAAAGTGCTGCACTTCATATGCCAGCAAATCTGGAAAACTCAGCAGTGGCCACAGGATTGGAAAAGGTCAGTTTTCATTTCAATCCCAAAGAAAGGCAATGCCAAAGAATATTCAAACTACCGCACAATTGCACTCATCTCACACGCTAGTAAAGTAATTCTCAAAATTCTCCAAGCCAGGCTTCAACACTACAGGAAAAGTGAACTTCCTGATGTTCAAGCTACATTTAGAGAAGGCAAAGGAACCAGGGATCAGATTTCCAACATCTGTTGGGCCATCGGAAAGCAACCGAGTTCCAGAAAATTGTGTCCTTCTGCTTTATTGACTACACCAAAGCCTTTGACTGTGTGGATCACAACAAACTGGAAAATTCTGAAAGAGATGGGAATACCAGACCACCTGACCTGCCTCTTGAGAAACCTATAAGCAGGTCAGGAAGCAACAGTTACAATTGGACAGGGCACAACAGACTGGTTCCAAATAGGAAAAGGAGTACATCAAAGCTGTATATTGTCACCCTTCTTATTTAACATATGCAGAGTACATCATGAGAAACGCTGGGCTGGAAGAAACACAAGCTGGAATCAAGATTGCCGGGAGAAATATCAATAACCTCAGATATGCAGATGACACCACTCTTATGGCAGACAACAAAGAAGAACTAGAGCCTCTAGATGAAAGTGAAAGAGGAGAGTGAAAAAGTTGGCTTAAAGTTCAACATTCAGAAAACTAAGATCATGGCATCCAGTCCCATCACTTCATGGGAAATAGATGGGGAAACAGTGATAGACTTTTCCGGGCTCCAAAATCACTGCAGATGGTGACTGCAGCCATGAAATTAAAAGACGCTTGCTCCTTTGAAGAAAAGTTATGACCAACCTAGACAGCATATTAAAAAGCAGACATTACTTTGCCGACAAAGGTCCATTTAATCAAAGCTATGGTTTTTCCAGTGGTCATGTATGGATGTGAGAGTTGGACTATAAAGAAAGCTGAGTGCTGAAGAATTGATGTTTTGAACTGTGGTGTTTCAGAAGACTCTTGAGAGTCCCTTGGACTGCAAGGAGATGCAACTAGTCCATCCTAAAGGAGATCAGTCCTGAATGTTCATTGGAAGGACTGATGATGAAGCTGAAACTCTAATACTTTGGCCACCTGATGCAAAGAGCTGACTCCGTGGAAAAGACCCTGATGCTGAGGAAGATTGAAGGCAGGAGGAGAAGGGGATGAGAGAGGATGAGATGGTTCGATGGCATCACTGATTTGATGGACACGAGTTTGGGTAAACTCTGGGAGTTGGGGATGGACAAGGAGGCCTGGCGAGCTGCAGTCCATGGGGTCTCAGAGTCGGACACAACTGAGAGAGTGATCTGAACTGACAGTTGAAATTGTCTTCATCTAAATGAATGATTCCCAAGCACATCACTGCAAGAAAATGGGAAACATTTTTATAACAATTTTTTATAAAACCAAATAATGCAATTTACAGAATTACCCAAGGGACTTCCCTGGCGGTCCAGTAGTGAAGACTCTGGACTTAATCGTGCTTCCACTGCAGTGGGGTGTGGCGGCGCAAGTCGACCCCTGGCCAGGAAACTAAGGTCCCACAGGCCGTGCGTCACGGCCAGAAAAAAAAACAACCCCGCAAGGAGTCAAGTGCAGCTAAAATTAATTAATTAATTTAAAAACCCCAGAATTACCCTGTACTTTGTAGTTATCACTCCTACTTTGTTTAAGTTAAAAGTAAGTTAAAAGTCTTTTATGAAACAGATGTGATGAGACGTGGTGGAGGGTGGCAGTTGTGGGTTTTGCTGTTGACTACTGTGTGGATCACAATAAACTGTGGAAAATTCTGAAAGAGAATACCAGACCACCTAACCTGCCTCTTGAGAAACCTGTATGCAGGCCAGGAAGCAACAGTTAGAACTGGACATGGAACAACAGACTGGTTCCAAATAGGAAAAGGAGTACGTCAAGGCTATATATTGTTACCCTGCTTATTTAACTTCTGTGCAGAGTACATCATGAGAAACGCTGGGCTGGAAAAAGCACAAGCTGGAATCAAGATTGCCAGGAGAAATATCAATAACCTCAGATATGCAGATGACACCACCCTTCTGGCAGAAAGTGAATAGGATCTAAAAAGCCTCTTGATGAAAGAGGAGAGTGAAAAAGTTGGCTTAAAGTTCAACATTCAGAAAACTAAGATCATGGCATCCAGTCCCATCACTTCATGGGAAATAGATGGGGAAACAGTGATAGACTTTTCCGGGCTCCAAAATCACTGCAGATGGTGACTGCAGCCATGAAATTAAAAGACGCTTGCTCCTTTGAAGAAAAGTTATGACCAACCTAGACAGCATATTAAAAAGCAGACATTACTTTGCCGACAAAGGTCCATTTAATCAAAGCTATGGTTTTTCCAGTGGTCATGTATGGATGTGAGAGTTGGACTATAAAGAAAGCTGAGTGCTGAAGAATTGATGTTTTGAACTGTGGTGTTTCAGAAGACTCTTGAGAGTCCCTTGGACTGCAAGGAGATGCAACTAGTCCATCCTAAAGGAGATCAGTCCTGAATGTTCATTGGAAGGACTGATGATGAAGCTGAAACTCTAATACTTTGGCCACCTGATGCAAAGAGCTGACTCCGTGGAAAAGACCCTGATGCTGAGGAAGATTGAAGGCAGGAGGAGAAGGGGATGAGAGAGGATGAGATGGTTCGATGGCATCACTGATTTGATGGACACGAGTTTGGGTAAACTCTGGGAGTTGGGGATGGACAAGGAGGCCTGGCGAGCTGCAGTCCATGGGGTCTCAGAGTCGGACACAACTGAGAGAGTGATCTGAACTGACAGTTGAAATTGTCTTCATCTAAATGAATGATTCCCAAGCACATCACTGCAAGAAAATGGGAAACATTTTTATAACAATTTTTTATAAAACCAAATAATGCAATTTACAGAATTACCCAAGGGACTTCCCTGGCGGTCCAGTAGTGAAGACTCTGGACTTAATCGTGCTTCCACTGCAGTGGGGTGTGGCGGCGCAAGTCGACCCCTGGCCAGGAAACTAAGGTCCCACAGGCCGTGCGTCACGGCCAGAAAAAAAAACAACCCCGCAAGGAGTCAAGTGCAGCTAAAATTAATTAATTAATTTAAAAACCCCAGAATTACCCTGTACTTTGTAGTTATCACTCCTACTTTGTTTAAGTTAAAAGTAAGTTAAAAGTCTTTTATGAAACAGATGTGATGAGACGTGGTGGAGGGTGGCAGTTGTGGGTTTTGCTGTTGACTACTGTGTGGATCACAATAAACTGTGGAAAATTCTGAAAGAGAATACCAGACCACCTAACCTGCCTCTTGAGAAACCTGTATGCAGGCCAGGAAGCAACAGTTAGAACTGGACATGGAACAACAGACTGGTTCCAAATAGGAAAAGGAGTACGTCAAGGCTATATATTGTTACCCTGCTTATTTAACTTCTGTGCAGAGTACATCATGAGAAACGCTGGGCTGGAAAAAGCACAAGCTGGAATCAAGATTGCCAGGAGAAATATCAATAACCTCAGATATGCAGATGACACCACCCTTCTGGCAGAAAGTGAATAGGATCTAAAAAGCCTCTTGATGAAAGAGGAGAGTGAAAAAGTTGGCTTAAAGCTCAACATTCAGAAAACGAAGATCATGGCATCTGGTCCCATCACTTCATGGCAAATAGATGGGGAAACAGTGGAAACAGTGTCAGACTTTATTTTTTGGGGCTCCAAAATCACTGCAGATGGTGATTGCAGCCATGAAATTAAATGATGCTTACTCCTTGGAAGGAAAGTTATGATCAACCTAGATAGCATATTCAAAAGCAGAGACATTACTTTGCCAACAAAGGTCCAGGCTATGGTTTTTCCTGTGGTCATGTATGGATGTGAGAGTTGGACTGTGAAGAAAGCTGAGCACCGAAGAACTGATGCTTTTGAACTATGTTGTTGGAGAAGACTCTTGAGAGTCCCTTGGACCGCAAGGAGATCCAACCAGTCCATTCTGAAGGAGATCAGTCCTCGGTGTTCTTTGGAAGGAATGATGCTAAAGCTGGAACTCCAGTACTTTGGCCACCTCATGCAAAGAGTTGACTCACTGGAAAAGACTCTGATGCTGGGAGGGATTGGGGGCAGGAGGAGAAGGGGACAACAGAGAATGAGATGGCTGGATGGCAACACCGATTCGATGGAAGTGAGTTTGAGTGAACTCTGGGAGTTGGTGATGGACAGGGAGGCCTGGCGTGTTGCGATTCATGGGGTTGCAAAGAGTCGGACACGACTGAGAGACTGAACTGAACTGAACTGAGTGACTTGTCATACTCAAACAGACAGGCGGCAAACTGATATTGATTTCCACATTTTTGAAAGTGTCAAAGGACCATGTTACCCCCAGATGCTTGGAAACCCTAACCTAGCCCTGGGCCTTTGTTTCAGAACTGAAAATTATTTGACTTTCAGAAGTTAAATTGCTTGTCCAAGGACACACGACTACTGCATATCCACCATGAGAATTCAACTCTTAGCTCTCACAACATGCCTCATTCTTTAAGTGCAAAACTCTCTTTCTACTGATAGAAAGAGGAATCTATTTCCCCTATAACTTTTGAAGAAAAAGTAAAAGTAAAGTCACTCAGTCATGTCTATCTCTTTGTGACCCCATGGACTGTAGCCTACCAGGTTCCTCTTTCCATAGGATTTTCCAGGCAAGAATATTGTATAAATTTTATTCATTTATAATAAGCATATTAAAATCCTCCCAAATGATGGCTTTACTCTATGGAAAAACTTGATTATAGATCTTTTAAAGATTTTAAAAAATAGTTTTCCTACATTTAAACATTTCATATTTTCAATTTATTTTCAAATAAATTTATTTTCATTAAAAATAATATTATTTGCAAAAAACTCTAGAAAATACAGCCATAAAAGCTCTGTAATTCCAGAGAGAATCATATTGCTACTTTAGTATAGCTCCTGATGGATATTTTTCTGTGTCCATTTTGCAGTTGAAATTATATTGCATATTTCCTCTTTCTTCATTTTACTTATTTCCATTTTTAAGAAGTAGTACATTCACATAATTTAAAGCTCAGTGATGAGTATTTTCTGACCTCTACCCCTCTATCATCCAGTTCTTCTCCCTAACAAAAATTAATATTTCCAGATTAAAAAATTTTTGATATGTGCATCCTTGTAGAGATATTTTATGAATTGTGCTCAGGTTCTTTTTCTTAATATTAACACATATGCATTTCCCAATCTTTTGTAAAAATCTTATTCTTTAGGAGCACATAATACTTCATTATGTAAATATACCACAATTTATTTAGTTATGGTTACATATTAGACATTAAAATTATTCTCAGCTTTTTTTTCCATAACTTTGTATATCCTAGTGCTTAAGCTAAAAGAATGCATTGACCTTTTCCTTTTAGAAATTTTAGGACTTTGGCAATAACTTTCCTTGAAAAGATTAAGTTCATTTTACCTCTATTCCCAAAAGCAAATCTATTGCTTCTTCTGCTGAAATTAGTCAGCTAACCTGGGGTTGAAACAATCTTTTACCCAAATGAATGACCTAAGGTGGATACATCACAACGTCTATACTCAAGGAAAAACATCCCCTGCTCAGTGTTCCATGAAAGGAAAGCACTGGTAGAAAAAAACTTTCCAGGAGGAGATGGATAAGCTCTGGGCATCTAATGTAAAGCATAGTGATCGCAGTTGCTAACTATAGTTGGGCTTCCCAGGTGGTGAAGGATACACCTGCCAGTGCAGAAGTGAGTTCCATCCCTGGTCGGGAAGATCCTCTGGAGATGGAAATGGCAACCCTCTCCAGTATTCTCGCCTGGGAAATCCCATGGACAGAGGAGCCTGGCTGCCTACAGTCTGTAAGGTCACAAAGAGTCAGAAAGGACTGAGCGTGCACCCTCACAGTACAATAGTTAGGCCAGTGTGAGTGAAGTCGCTCAGGCGTGTACGACTCTTTGCGACCCGTCGACTCTAGCCCACCAGGCTCCTCTGTCCATGGGATTCTCCAGGCAAGCATACTAGAGTGGGTTGCTATTTCCTTCTCCAGTGTACATTTCTGTATATTCTTAATACTGATCACACACGAATAAGAGTCACCAGGCTTATACGTGCCTGATACATAGGATTTATGAACCTCATATCCTGATTAACGGCCAAGTGTTTCTTCTCAAACTGAGACCTCACCAGAACCAATTAATCTTAACGATCTCCACTTCCAGTTAGAAAAGGAATACGTTCTGGGGCTCTGATATAGAGTAAGGTCCCTACATTTAGTAACAGTGTAAGATATACCTTAAAGTTATGAGTAGATTTTAAACGCTCTAACTACACACACACAGAGATGCATTTATGAGAGGCGACAGAGCTGTCAGCTAACTTCATAGTGTTAATCACTGTGTCATACATTAGATAGAATCATCACGTGTACACCTTAAGGCTACACAGTTGGTTGTTGTTCAGTTGCTAAGTGTGTCTGACTCTTCGGCCCCTTGGACTGCAGCATGCCAGGCTCCTCCTCCTCCAGAGTTTGCTCAGATTCGTGTCCTTTGAGTTGATGATGCTGTCTAACCATCTCATCCTCTGTTGTCCCCGTCTCCTCCTGCCTTCAACCTCTCCTAGCAGCAGGGTCTTTTCCAATGAGTTGGCTCCTGTCTCAGGGGGCCAAAGTATTGGAGCTTCAGCTTCAGTCCTTCCAGTGAATATTCAGGGTTTATTTCCTTTAGGATCGGCTGGTTTGATCTCCTTGCTTGCTGTCCAACGGACTCTCAAGAGTCTTCTCTAACACCACAGTTTGAAACACGGTATTAAACGTCAATAATATCTGAATAATGCTGTGGGGAAAGCTTGGTGATTTTCTGTTGTTGCTTTGGGGTTTTAAAAAATATATTTATTTCATTTATTATTTATTGTTGGCTGTCTCGGGTCTTGGTTGTGGCATGTGGGATCTAGTTCCCTAACCAGGGATCAAATCCAGACCCCCAGCACATTGGGAGCTCAGAATCTTAGCCACTGGACCACCAGAGAAATCTTTTAATTATTTAATTATAAAAAAAGAAAAAGAAAATTGCCAACCTTGAATTCTATACTAAGTGACATTGTCTTCCATAAACATAAAATAGATATGCTCAGAGAAACAAAAATTAGAGAATTCATCAGCAGCGATCTTCAACAAATAAAATAATATTTTTCAAGCAGAAGGAAAATGATTCCAGACAGTAAATTAGAAATACAGTTAAAAAAAAGAAAAAGAGGGGCAGTTAAAAAGGTTAAATATGTTGGGTGAATCTAAATAAATGTTGGCTATATAAAAGAGTAATATTACTATTACAGTTATTTAAGAGAAAGATACTTATTATAAGTTCTAGGGTTACCACTATGGAATTTGCAAAAGAACATATGACTTGCGTGGTAAGAAGAAGAAAAAAGACAGAATAATTATTTTTAAAGTTCTCAATCTGAAACAAATCAATGAAGGGGGAAAAAAAATACAGAATAGGCAGGATAAACAGAAAAACCTATATAATATTGTAGAATCAAAACTACACATATTAGTAATTAATTACTTTAAATGGAAATGGATTAAACTCCCCAATAAAAAAAGTTAAAGGTTGTCATATGGAATTTAAAGATAAAATTGCTACTTATGAGAGATATCTAAAACATAAGGATAAAGAAAGTTTAGATTTATCTATCATATAAACATAAATTTTTAAAGTTGGTTATAGGTATCTTAATATAAGCCAAAATAGACATAAAGTCAAAAGCATAATTAGTCTCTTTATAATAATAAAATGCTTCATTTAGTAGCTAGATATAACGGTTTACGCTTGTATGTACCTAATAAATAGCTTCAAAACACATAAAGTAAAAAATAACTGGACTAAAAAAACATAAAAACAGATTCATAATCATATTAGGAAACTTTAACACACCCATCCTGATAGATTATTTGAATAACATGAATACTAAACCTGAATATATATTCATATATGAAATTCATTATAACGTCTATCCAAATTCAAAGGATTGAAATCCTACAGATTATGTTCTTTGACTACAATGCCATTAAACCTTAAATCAAATAACAATTTAAAAAAAACTAGAAAATTTCTGTATTTTAATATTAAAATCATACTTCTAATAACCCATAAGTCAAAGAAGAAAACACAGTGGAAGTGGAAATCAAGTTTGAACTTAATGAATATGTAAATCATCAAGACTTTTGGGGCGCAGAGGAGTCCATACACTTAGAGACATGCGTTTGGAAAGACTCGACGTAGGAGAAGGCAGTGGCCCCCCTCCAGGGCTCTCGCCTGGAGAGCCCCACGGGCGGAGGAGCCTGGGGGCTGCAGGCCACCGGGTCGCGAAGAGTCGGACACGGCTGAGCCACCTCACTTTCGCTTTCCACTTTCATGTGTTGGAGAAGGCAGTGGCAACCCCCTCTAGTACTCTTGCCTGGAGAATCCCAGGGACGGGAGCCTGGTGGGCTGCCGTCTCTGGGGTCGCACGGAGTCGGACACGACTGAAGTGACTTAGCAGCAAAGTCAATGAACAAAGGCATTTAAAGAACTTAGAAAAATCATGGCAAATAAAACTCAAAGTGAAAAGGAGATAATAATGGAAAAAACATAATGAAATAGAACAGAGTCTAGATTCTCTGACAGCCAAACAGAGAATCAATGAAGTCCAAAGTTGGTATTTTCAAAAGACTAATAAGTTAATATAGTGCTGGCAAGACTAATAAAAAAGTCACACAAAATGTGAAAAATGAAAAAGACTGACCCTAACAATATTAAATTTGAAAATTTCGACAAATGGATAAACTGACATGGGAAGAAATAGAAAACCTGAATATTCCTTCATTAATAATTGTGAATCTATAACCTGCAGCCTTTCAACAAGAATGCTCCAGGACAGATGACTTTACAAGTGCATGTGTATAGATGATAAAAGAAGAAATAATGGCATTTATACAGAAACTAAACGCTGGGAAGGAGGAGGCACATGTCAGCTCCTCTTCTGAGAGATGTATAACCTTGCTGCCAAAACCTGACAAGAACATATGAAAGGACGATTCCACGCCAGCCTTTCTGATGAACATGGATTCATAGCCCACATTATTAGCATAACAAAATTAGCAATTTATAAGAGCATAATGCATCCAATCCAGGTTTATTCCAGAAAATTGATTTAAAAGTAAGAATAATTAGTTCAAGTCAATATGTTTATAAAATGAAGGGATGAAATCATATGATCATTTCAACAGAGGATAAAATTCAATATCCATTCACAATTTTAAAAGTTTAGGAAATTAGTATTAGAAAAGAATTTCCTTAATCTGAGTAAAGATGCCTATAATATTTTTTTTAACAAATATCAGTCTTAATAGTGAAACCTTTACCCCAGTAATTTAAATCAAGAAAAGATGTCCACTCCGGCCACTTCTATTCAGTGTTGCACTGGAGGCCCTAAAGGTGCTGTTCATCACCTCAGATCAGGCCTGGCATGCGCTTGGTATCAGCAAAGCTTTCACCAGAATTTATTTGGAAATAATCTGATACCTAAAACATAAGCATTGACGTTAAGGCAATAGGGCAATCATTCCCTAACTACTTTGTCCCAACCTCCTGTTCTTCACAGAGCCAAGCTTTTTGAAAATATGGATCAGATCATTGTTCAAAACAGCCAGGGCGTCTTCATGACCCCCAGACTTGCCTGACTGCTGATGCCATTCTGCGTCCTCTTCCCGCTCTCTGCATCCCAGCCCCAGTTCTCAAAGACCTGCTCCTTCCACGTCTAGACCTCCGCACACATTCTTTCCTAAGCCTGGGGCCATCTCCACCATCTTCTTGCCTAGTTCATCCTTCAGATTCTAGCTCGATAGCTTTGTTACCAACTGAACTGAACCAAAACTCAAAAAAGTCCCAGTAGTCATGCGTGTCCTGGCACCCAGAACTTGCTTCCTATCAGTGATTCTTCAGTAGGAGGAACCATGGCTACTTGGAGAAACAGCTGGTTCTAGAACTGGTGCAAAACATATACAAGTTGAGCCTGGAGCATCTAACAATGTCAGGAAGTAAAGAAGCACACGCACACACCCACGCGCGCACACCCACCCCACAGTGGCCTGGCACAGGAGCCAAAAAGAGCTCCAAGCGACCCAAGTTGGAACAATCAGAATAACGCTACGAGTAAGGAAGTGTGTATTACAACCCTGAGTACAAAATAAATGATCATGGGAATTCATGATCAAGATGACTGAATAAACTAGTAAGTGTGGGAGAGCTCTGTGCGGAAGAGTTCCGGGTAATTTTTGTAGATATCCTGCCTTTGAGGAGGAAGATGGGCCCTTGCTTCTTGCATGAGTGTTGCCCATTGTGACTCCTTCCCAAACAGGCAGAAATGAAAGGGCAGCAGTAGGGGAAGCAACCTTGCTGGGGAAGCCTGCCAAGCCCTGTGTTAACCAGGGTCAACATCAGCATGAGAAGTTGTGCCTATAGTCTGTGCCTTTGATATGATGAGAAAGGCATGTACCTCTGTGGCCTCCTCTTCAGAACACATAACCCAGTCTAACCGTGAGGAAAGCATCAGACAAATCCTGTTTGAGGGCCATTTTACACAATATCCAACCAAGACTCTTCAAAAATGCCAAGATCATCAGAAACAAGGGGAAAAAAATCTGTGAAACTGTCACAGCCTAAGGGGATACAATCACTAAATGTATGAAGGGACTTGAGTGAGATCCTGGAACAGAAAATGGACATTAGGAAAAACTAGGGAAATCGAAATAAAGACCTTAGTTAACAAAAATGTATTGGTGTTGGCTCATTAATTGTGACAGGTGTGCCATGCTAATGTGAGGTGTTAATAATAGGAGAGGGACTTCCCTGGCGAGCCAGTGGTTAAGGCTCCTGGCTGCCAGTGTGTGGGACACAGGTTCAATCTCTAGTTGGGGAACTAAGATTCTCCATGCCACAAGGTACAGCCAAGAAAGAAATAAGTAATCAAAATAATAATAGGGGAAATGCTGTGGGGAATATGTGGGACTCCTCATACTACCATTGCAATTTTTCTGTAAATCTAAATTCATGATAAAAAAAAAAACTTTTATATAAAACAGCTGCATGCATGCTAAGCTGCTTCACTCATGTCTGACTCTTTTCAACCCCATGCACTGCAGCCCACCAGGCTCCTTTGTCCATGGGATTCTCCAGGCAAGAATACTGGAGTGGGTTGCGGTGCTCGCCTCCAGGGGATCTTCCCAACCCAGGGATCGAACCCAGGTCTCTTACGCCTAACCTGCATTGGCAGATGGGTTCTTTACTACTAGCTCCACATAGGAAGTCCTAAACAAGTCCTGAATACTAACAAAATATTGTGTACTCCCCATCTTCCGTAAATTATCCCAGTGTCTTCAAGTATTGGCTAGAATAGGGAAAGATTCTTAAGCTGGGGAGTGGGTACACAGGTCTTTTTAAATTATTCTCTGAGTAATTTCAGTTCAGTTCAGTTGCTCAGTCGTGTCTCACTCTTTGTGACCCCATGAACTGCAGCATGCCAGGGCTCCCTGTCCATCACCAACTCCCAGAGTCTACCCAAACCCATGTCCATCGAGTCGGTGATGCCATCCAACCATCTTATCCTCTGTTGTCCCCTTCTCCTCCTGCCCTCAATCTTTTCCAGCATCAGGGTCTTTTCAAATGAGTCAGCTCTCTGCATCAGGTGGCCAAAGTATTGGAGTTTCAGCTTCAACATCAGTCCTTCCAATGAATATTTAGGACTGATTTCCTATAGGATTGACTGGTTTGATCTCCTTGCTGCCCAAGGGCCTCTCAAGAGTCTTCTCCAACACCACAGTTCAAAAGCATCAATACATCAGCACTCAGCTTTCTTTATAGTCCAACTCTCACATCCATACATGACTACTGGAAAAACCATAGCCTTGACTACATGAACCTTTGTTGGCAAAGTAATGGCTCTGCTTTTTAATATGCTGTCTTCAGTTCCATTCAGTCGCTCAGTAGTGTCTGACTCTTTGTGACTCCATAAACCACAGCAAGTCAGGCCTCCTTGTCTATCACCAACTCCCAAAGTCCACCCAAACCCATGTCCATTGAGTTGGTGATGCCATCCAGCCATCTCATCCTCTGTTGTCCCCTTCTCCTCCTGCCCTCAATCTTTCTCAGCATCAGGATCTTTCAGATAAGTCAGCTATTCGCATCAGGTGGCCAAAGTATTGGAGTTTCAGATTCAACATCAGGAAAATTTTGAGCATTACTTTACTAGCATGTGAGATGAGTGCAATTGTGAGGTAGTTTGAGCATTCTTTGGCATTGCCTTTCTTTGGGATTAGAATGAAAACTGACCTTTTCCAGTCTGTGGCCACTGCTCAGTTTTCCAAATTTGCTGGCATATTGAGTGCAGCACTTTCACAGCATCATCTTTTAGGAATTGAAATAGCTCAACTGGAGTTCCATCACCTCCACTAGCTTTGTTTGTAGTGATGCTTCCTAAGGCCCATCTGACTTCACATTCCAGGATGTCTGGCTCTAGGTGAGTGTGAGTGATCACATCTTCGTGATTATCTTGGTCTTGAAGATCTTTTTTGTACAGTTCTTCTGTGTATTCTTGCCACCCATACCATTTCTGTCCTTTATTGAGCCCATCTTTTCATGGAATGTTCCCTTGGTATTTCTAATTTTCTTGAAGAAATCTCTAGTCTTTCCTATTCTATTGTTTTCCTCTATTTCTTTGCATTGATTGCTGAGGAAGGCTTTCTTATTTCTCCTTGCTATTCTTTGAAACTCTGCATTCAAATGGGTATATCTTTCCTTTTCTCCTTTGCCTTTCACCTCTCTTCTTTACACAGCTAATTGTAAGGCCTCCTCAAACAGTCATTTTGCTTTCTTGCATTTCTTTTTCTTGGGGATGGTCTTGCTCCCTGTCTCCTGTACAATGTCATGAATCTCTGTCCATAGTTCATCAGGCACTCTGTCTATCAGATCTAGTCCTTTAAATCTTTTTCTCAGTTCCACTGTATAGTCATAAGGAATTTGATTTAGGTCATACCTGAATGGCCTAGTGGTTTTCCCCACTTTCTTCAAGTCTGAATTTGGCAATAAGCAGTTCATGGTCTGAGCCACAGTCAGCTCCCAGTCTTGTTTTTGCTGACTGTATAGAGCTTCTCCATCTTTGGCTGCAAAGGATATAATCAATCTGATTTCGGTGTTGACCATCTGGTGATGTCCATGTGTAGAGTCTTCTCTTGTGTTGTTGGAAGAGGGTGTTTGCTATGACCAGTGCATTAAGTCACTTAGAATGTGTAATATTTCATTTTAAAGGCTAAACTATAAGGCAATTGTGTGCAAGTAAAAATGTTGATTCCTCTCACGATGGCTACTTCCATGTGTTTCTTTGGTGGGTATCAAATTGTTTGAGCATTTCCATGATCCTGCTCCTCTGGTGTCTGAGCGTGTCTGGGGTGTCCACAGGCTGAGGGCCACTGTCTTTGGGGAAGCAGCAGGGCAGACTCAGGGCCAGGTTATGTGTGCTCACAGCTTCCTGCAATTTTCCTTGATTTTATAACCACAGCTTTTCCTGACAATTTAATGCTTATCTTTTGCAATAGATGATTAGTTGCTTGAGAGTAGGGATGATTGTATACACACTGGTTAGCAAGGAGCCTGGCACACAACACGTGCTTAGTCGCTCAGTTGTATCCAACTCTTTGGGACCCGGTGGACTTTAGCCCGCCAAGCTCCTCTATCCATGGAATTCTCCAAGTAAGAAAACTGGAGTGGGTTGCCACTCCCTTCTCCAGGGGCTCTTTCCAACTCAAGGACTGAACTCAGCATTGCAGGCAGATTCTTTTCCATCTGAGCCACCAAGAAGCCCCCTGGCCACAATAAGTGGTCAAGAAATATTTCCTGAATGAACGACTGAAGGGCGGTAACTTAAAGATGCTGCGCTCAGACAGCAGAGGTGCCCAGGTGCTGTTGTGCTGAGTCGTGTCCAACTCTCTGTGGCCCCATGGACTGCAGCCTGCCAGGTTCCTCTATCCTTGGGCTTCTCCATTCAGGAACCCTGGAGTTCTTACCATGTCTTCCTCTAAGGGATCTTCCTGACCCAGGGATCAAACCTGAGTCTCTTGCATCTCCTCCACTGGTTCAGTTCAGTTCAGTTCAGTTCAGTCGTGTCCAACTCTGTGACCCCATGAATCGCAGAACACCAGGCCTCCCTGTCCATCACCATCTCCTGGAGTTCACTCAGACTCACGTCCATCGAGTCCGTGATGCCATCCAGCCATCTCATCCTCTGTCGTCCCCTTCTCCTCCTGCCCCCAATCCCTCCCAGCATCAGAGTCTTTTCCAGTGAGTCAACTCTTCACATGAGGTGGCCAAAGTACTGGAGTTTCAGCTTTAGCATCATTCCCTCCAATGAACACCGAGGACTGATCTCCTTCAGAATGGACTGGTTGGATCTCCTTGCAGTCCAAGGGACTCTCAAGAGTCTTCTCCAACAACAAGTTCAAAAGCATCAATTCTTCCGTGCTCAGCCTTCTTTACAGTCCAACTCTCACATCCATACATGACTACTGGAAAAACAATAGCCTTGACTAGATGGACCTTAGTCGGCAAAGTAATGTCTCTGCTTTTGAATGTACTATCTAGGTTGATCGTAACTTTCCTTCCAAGAAGTAAGCGTCATCTAATTTCATGGCTGCAGTCACCATCTGCAGTGATTTTGGAGCCCCCCCAAAATAAAATCTGACACTGTTTCCACATCTATTTGCCATGAAGTGATGGGACTGGATGCCATAATCTTAGTTTTCTGAATGTTGAACTTTAAGCCAACTTTTTCACTCTCCACTTTCACTTTCATCAAGAGGCTTTTTAGCTCCTCTTCACTTTCTGCCAGAAGGGTGGTGTCATCTGCATATCTGAGGTTATTGATATTTCTCCTGGCAGTCTTAATTCCAGCTTGTGTTTCTTCCAGCCCAGCATTTCTCATGATGCACTCTCCATATAAGTTAAATAAGTAGGATGACAATATACAGCCTTGACGTACTCCTTTTCCTATCTGGAACCAGTCTGTTGTTCCATGTCCAGTTCTAACTGTTGCTTCCTGACCTGCATACAGGTTTCTCAAGAGGCAGGTCAGATGGTCTGGTATTCCCATCTCTTTCAGAATTTTCCACCGTTTCTTGTGATCCACACAGACAAAGGCTTTGGCATAGTCAAGAAAGCAGAAATAGATGTTTTTCTGGAACTCTCTTGCTTTTTCCATGATCCAGCAGATGTTGCCAATTTGATCTCTGGTTCCTCTGCCTTTTCTGAAACCAGCTTGAACATCTGGAAGTTCACGGTTCATGTATTGCTGAAGCCTGGCTTGGAGAATTTTGATCATTACTAGCATGTGAGATGAGTGCAATTGTGCGGTAGTTTGAGCATTTTTTGGCATTGCCTTTCTTAGAGACTGGAATGAAAACTGACCTTTTCCAGTCCTGTGGCCACTGCTGTTTTCCAAATTTGCTGGCATATTGAGTGCAGCACTTTCACAGCATCAACTTTCAGGATCTGAAATAGCTCAAGTGGAATTCTACCACCTCCACTAGCTTTGTTCATAGTGATGCTTCCTAAGGCCCACTTGACTTCACATTCCAGGATGTCTGGCTCTAGGTGAGTGATCACACCATCGTGTTTATCTTGGTTGTGAAGATCTTTTTGGTACAGTTCTTCTGTGTATTCTTGTCACCTCTTGTTAATATCTTATGCTTCTGTTAGGTCCATACCATTTCTGTCCATTACTGAGCCTATCTTTGTATGAAATCTTCCCTTGGTATCTCTAATTTTCTTGAAGAGATCTCTAGTCTTTCCCATTCTGTTGTTTTCCTCTATTTCTTTGCATTGATCTCTGAGGAAGGCTTTCTTATCTCTTCTTGCTATTCTTTGGAACTCTGCATTCAGATGCTTATATCTTTCCTCTTCTCCTTTGCTTTAGGCAGATTCTTTACCACTGCCTCACCTGTGAAGCCAGAGAAGGCAATGGCACCCCACTCCAGTACTCTTGCCTGGAAAATCCCATGGACGGAGGAGCCTGGTAGGCTGCAGTCAATGGGGTCGCTAAGAGTCTGACACAACTGAGCGACCTCACTTTCACTTTTCACTTTCATGAACTGGAGAAGGAAATGGCCACTCACTCCAGTGTTCCTGCCTGGAGAATCCCAGGGACGAGGG
This sequence comes from Litocranius walleri, assembly GCA_006410535.1. Taxonomy (NCBI): domain Eukaryota; kingdom Metazoa; phylum Chordata; class Mammalia; order Artiodactyla; family Bovidae; genus Litocranius; species Litocranius walleri. Next base: position 262,248 of record SJYG01001082.1, on the reverse strand, counting down.
AGCCTGGTGGGCTGCCGTCTATGGGGTTGCACAGAGTCGGAACGTGAGTGAAGCGACGCAGCAGCAGCAGCACCTGTGAAGCAGAGTTACCTGGACCTGAGTGTAAATTCTAGTGTCTCCACTTACCAGGACTGGGGACAACCATGGTGCCTATTCCGAAAGGGGATTTATGGAAAGATGTGCTTCCTGAGGCTTCTTTGTAAATGTCAGCTATAATTTTTATTAGGTGCTGTTGAATGAAAGAGGTTAATATCTGCAAAGGGCTTGTAACAGTTTCTGGCTCAGGGCAAGTCCTTCTTGCTTGCATTCATTCATTGTTTCAATGTTGCTGCTTACCAAATTAAACTATTCACTTTGCACAGTCTGCTAGGAATGTTCTTTGGAAATGCTTTTACATTCTTTGGAAAGAGAAGGCCTAAATCCTCATTAGTTCAAGATATATTACTCTACAATACATGTTAATTCAGAAAGGAGCCTGGTCTGAACACCTTTGTAGCATTTATGGAGAAATAGTTTGTTCTGCAAAAAGGGGATCATTAAGAAAATGGTTTTAGAGTGCTTTGGCTACACCATTCATATATAATTAACAATCCAACTTTGCAGGGGTTTGTTATTCATCTGCCAAACAGTGGTTTTCAAATTCTTTGGTCCTGATCAAGTGTAAGAAATGTCTTTTACATTATGACCTAATGTATAATAATATACGTATGTATGAATGTGGGTGTATATATACCCATATGTGTGTATATACATATATATAAACACATATGTATTTATCTATATTTTAAAAATATGTGTATATTTAATGGACACAATAGTCCCCTGGGAAGATCCCCTGGAGAAAGAAATGGCAACCCACTCCAGAATTCCTGCTTGGGAAATCCCATGCACAGAGGAGCCTGGTGGGCTACAGTCCATGGGGTCACAAGAGCTGGACATGACTTAGTGACTGAACCGCGTCCCCTAGTGGAGAACGGATGCAGTCTTATTCCTTTTCCAAGTCCATTCCATCCTGTCTCACTTCAAAATGCTAATCAATATCTACTAATGCTAATCAAAATTATCTAACGACCCACTACTGGTTTGAAATCTGTAGCTTGATTAAAAAAAAAAAACAAACCCAAAAAACAAGAAAACCCACCACCACCACAAAGAAAACTGTCCTAAACCAGTTCTCAGACTTCAGTGTGCATCAGAATCACCTGGAGAACTTGTTAAACAGATTGCTAGGTGCCAGTAGGCAGCTGGTGGTAGAGAATTTGTCCTTCTAATAAGATTCAAGGTGAACTTGTTGCGACTGGTCAGGGGACCACAGTTTGTGAACCTCTGCCCTGGGCAATACTAGTGATTGAAAAAAAATCAAGCCCCACTATGGGTTTCTGTTTGTGGGTGTGGTCTGAGCTTTATTTTCAAATTCATTTACTCTTTGCTTTAGTTTCAGCCCCCACCTGCTCTGTTCCTTAGCATATTCTGAGTCCCACTGCTTCCTATGCACCCGGTGTTACCAGTCAGATTGTTTGCACTCATCTCTGCCCATTTGGTCCTATTGATAATCTCTTTCTCTGTAGAAAAGGCCAGAAGGTAGTAAGATTACTGGGATGGTCTCCCCTGAATGACAAACATAATGACCCAGCCATCACAATAATTCAGGGAACATTTACATTCAATATCTTTTTCAGGAATCTAAAATGAATTAGTTGCTGCTGCTGCTGCTGCTGCTAAGTCGCTTCAGTCATGTCCGACTCTGTGCGACCCCACAGATGGCAGCCCCGGCTGCCATCCCTGGGACTCTCCAGGCAAGAACACTGGAGTGGTTTGCCATTTCCTTCTCCAATGCCTGAAAGTGAAAAGTGAAAGTGAAGTCGCTCAGTCGTGTCTGACTCAGCGACCCCATAGACTGCAGCCCACCAGGCTCCTCCGTCCATGGGAGTTTACAGGCAAGAGTACTGGAGTGGGATGCCATTGCCTTCTCCGAAAATGAATTAGTTACTGCTCTGTTATAAAGTCAACCGAATGTCAAGGCAGTGTCTCAAGGCTGTTTACTCATTATAAATTTTAGTTCTGTTCTCCTTTCAGAAGGTGGAACAAAGTATAAAGTTACAAATGAGAAATTTTATTAGTCTTGATCAATTGCTTCCATCAAAGAAAGATACCAAAGACATATAACAAGGATTCTTTTGGTAGAATCAGCTTTGGCTTAAAGATAAAAAGGAATTGTGGTTAAACACTAAATCTAGTTGAAGAAGAAAATAACCCTTGACTGTAAATTGATGAGGTTTGACCAATGGTGGAACCTCAGCCTAAGAGGAAATTGGTGAAACCAAATGTGAAGAAGTCTCAGAATTGCTATCGCTGGGGCACAGAGATCAAATAGTCATAGCATTTGGCCAGGAAACAGCAACGTGGCAGCCGGATTAGGCACTTGTTCCCACACAAAAGAGAGAATAAAACCTGGAACTAAGGTGGACGTAGGCAGTGAGAAGTTGCTGGTTGAAATGGGGAAACTGATGATTTGGCCAGGGAGGGAAACAGCAGCTGAAATCAGGAAACAGAGGTTGCTGGTTGTCTAGAAAAGTGGGGGCCACGGGCATCCAATTCAAGCTTGCAGGGAAGACATGGTTGGCTCTAAATTCAGAGAAGGGCCTAGCACCTGAATTCATTTTATGAGTTTCCTGTGTTTCTCTGTTTTGCTTTGTAAGGCCTGAAATTGCCTTACTCTCTTTTGAGTGATTGAGATAGGAATTTCCCCAAGTTTTCTGGGTGAATACTCTAGAACAAGAATGGCATTTAACCTCTCTTTGGTCTCAGTATGCACAAACCAACGAACCTAGGTCACTTCTTGATAAAAACTACAGTTAAATTTTAGGTTTTGGTGGAGGTAGCCAAGATAGATTTTGCTTTGGGGGGTGCATAATGAAGGGGATCATTATCGGCCCTTTTCCAAGCCACCCAACCTTAAAATGCCTCCAGAGCACTGCCTCTGAGAGCAGTGGTTGCTAGAGCTTGGCTTCTTTTGTCTTTCCTGTCCCATCCCCCATCCTTTCGGGAGACTTGGGATTCAAATGTAGATGAAATGCAGATTCTTGGGAGAATGGAAGAAGTGATTGGTTGGGATGTCGAGTGGGGAAAGGAAAGAACTTCTAATTTAAGATATTAGCCATTGTTCGCCAAGGTGCGGAGAGGCTTTAACTCCTGATCGGAAGAGTCTTGAGTGGTGCCGACTGTCGATTACCCATTGTCTGTATAAATTTGGAAAAAGGAGTTAGCTGGTGTCTGCTGTATCTACCACACACTCACCTCAGGTAAGAATTGGAGCTGTGAACTGGTAGATGTGTATTTTAATCACATGTGTCCATCTTCTTCCTTCTCGACATTTCGGTAATCTTTAAGATTTGTATATTTCACTAGTACAAACTGTTGTGCCGCGTGTATTTTTGGCACAATGCGGATATCTTCCTCGATGAGTTTAGGGGATGTGATTGCACTTTTATTCTCAATTCACCGAGAAAGTACTTTCACAGCACCCACACACGTGGTCATGGTAACTCCTGCAAAACTTCACTTTTTGATAAAAGGTGGTATAAATTTAAAACCATTAAGTGATCTTGGACATATCTGCTTCTGTTATGAGCACCGCTAAGATGTTTATATTTAAAAAGTGAGGGGAGAGAGTAGAATTTGCTTAAAAGTAAGACGGATTGAACTAAACGAGGTGAAATATAAAAACAAAACCGTATTCAACAAGCCAGTGGTGTTTCAGGTGGATGAGAGGAGCCAAGTGGACAGCTGAGCTCAATTTCTCAGTCACCAGTTGGGTACTTCAGCACAGGTTCTTAAATTAGGATGGAAAACCAGCTAATCATGGGAGGAGAGAGAGAGATGAGCTTAGGGGAATGGCTTGCTTACTCCTGGTGTGTTACCGAGGTGACTTCTACCTAGCGGTCACTCTTAATATTTATGCTGGTCACAGCAGCATAAATAATCCAGGTCATCAGGATTGAAGGTCTGTGTACATCAGCTTTTTGGAGTTACTTTTTTTTTTAATGCTGTAATCCCCCCTTCCTTCTTCCCTACAGTGAGGGAAGTCTCTTTGTGTTAGGGTCGCATGTGCATCAAATGTACTGGCCCCAAATCTGAGAGAGGCAGTTGTGGATGTCTTGCTCCCCGCCCCTCGGTAACTGTGGGGGCTTTATATTTACTTCGGTCGGTGACTGTATGGAGGTTTCTAGTTAAGATGTGTGTGTTCACTTTCTACTGAGGGTCCCTCTTTTTTCGTGTTTTCTTGGGCTTGTGTGACTCTGAACCACCTCCTACAAGTCAGTGAGCACCGGCGTAGCTGGCCGACCACCGCTTTGAGACTTGGAGGCAACAGGGTGCTTAGTTCTTGCCTTCAAGGAGCTTACAACTACGGTTGACGAATTTGTGTGCCAGAGAGGCGGCAAGCAGATGTAGCGAATAACACGTTCAGTGAAGGGAAAAGAGGTGCTCGTGTTTCGAGGGGAGAGATAACTGGCTAGGCGGTCAAGGGGAGCTTGCTCCTGGACGGGTTGAGAAGGTGGAAACTTTGCGATGCTGTTGTCAAGGCGTAAGATAATGGAATCAGAGCTGAATTAAGGTGTCAGGGGCTTTGCTGTGGACGCCCGGATTCCAATTCACAGAAAAAACACCCTGTTTTGTAGGTATAGTGTGGGGGCTGGAGCGTCAAACTTGAAGATGCGATCTGGGAGAAGGTCGTAGTCTAGAAACGGGGTGGGAGAGAAGAGTGGAGAGGACAGAGTCCGCCGAGGTGAGCGCCGAGTGGCTGCGGTGACTCATTCGGTCCTGGAAGTCAGAAGGCTTTGCTTTTGGGGTGACGTCGGAGCAGGAGTTCACGGTTGAAAGTGAAGTCGCTCAGTCGTGTCCGACTCTTCGGGACCCCGTGGACTGTAGCCTACCAGGCTCCTCCATCCATGGGGTTCTCCGAGCAAGAATACCGGAGTAGGCTGCCATTTCCTTCTCCACGGTTGAAAGGGGGCCCCATTCCAGGCAGAGGGGGTTGCAGGCGGCGTGGAGACGATGGTGATTCGACTTGAAGTGACTCAAGGGCAGGCGCGGCGCTCGTTCGTGGGCGTGGGGACGCTGGAATTCCAGTTCGCCGGTGGTGGAGGGCAAGCTGCTTTTGTAGGCAGAGGACGGTGTGGCAGGAAGGACAGCGGGGTCTGTGAGAAGCCTTTTGGTCATTAAACTGCGTACGGGGCACCATCGAACGGGGTTTCAAGAAGGAAACTGGGGGGAGGAGCCTTGTTTTTCGGAGGTCGGTTTCTAGTTCACTGGAACCCGGGGCACCAGGAACGTGGCGGCCGGGGAGGATGCACCGGGCGCGGAGAGGGCTGGGTTTGATGGGGGCCACGTGAAGCGGCCCATCCGCAGGGCCTCGCGAGGTCCCCTTTTCCTTGCAGGGAGGCTGGCGGTCGCCGGCCGTTTGGGGCAGTCGGGCCACGCAGCCTCTTCCTCGTTCCGCAGCGATGGGGAGACGTCCAGGGTCCCGGCAGGTGTGCCCAGGGGCCTGGTCCACGATGCCCCTCTCGCGCGGCGAGTGCAGGGGGAGCCTGACCATCGCTGGTCACTGAGCTGTCTCCCCGCCCCGCCCAGGAGAACCACGACTGACAGCCCCGTTCCCTTGGAACCCAGACTTTTCCCCGGAGCCCAGCCCCTCCTCCCAGCTCCTCTTCGGGGGAGGCGGGCGCTCGAGAGGAACAGGGAGGCCAGCGCGGGGGAAGCTGCGGGCCGGGCTCAGGCGGCCGCGCCCTCGCGCCGCCCCGGCCCCCGCCCCCCGGCTTGCCGCCGAGCGGGCGCGCGCTCCGGCTCCGGGTCTTGGCGGAGGCCGCGGGGGAGGCGGGCACGTGGAGGGGCGGGGGCTCCACCTGGCCACGCCGCCGGCCCTCGGCGAGCTGGCCTGGGCCGGACGGGCTCCGCGCGCCAATGCCGTCGGGGCTGCGGGCGGCGCGGCCCCGAGCCCAACCTTGGGCCCGCCGGTGCCCGCCCCGGTGCGAGCCGCCGCCTTCCGCCCCCCACGTCGAGGCGGGCGCACGGCCCGGACCGAGCGCCGGAGGGCCCTGGGGCGAGCTGTTTCCGCCCTCATCCCGCCCCCGCGCGCCGCGGCCACGCCCCCCACGTCGAGGCGGGCGCACAGCCCGGCCCGACCTCCGGAGGGCCCTGGGGCGACCAGGCCCCGCCCCCGCGCGCCGCGGCCACGCCCCCCACGTCGAGGCGGGCGCGCGGCCCTGCCCGACCTCCGGAGGGCCCTGGGGCGACCAGGCCCCGCCCCCGCGCGCCGCGGCCACGCCCCCCACGTCGAGGCGGGCGC
>SJYG01001082.1:224079-254963 GCA_006410535.1 Litocranius walleri | reverse complement strand
CTCGGCGCCTCGCCGGCCCTGCCCCGCGCCGCGCGCCCGGCCGCCCGCCATGGCCTCCGAGGAGCTGTACGAGGTAGCTCCCCTCCCCCGGCCCCCGCCCCGGCCGCGGGTTGCTGGACGGAAGCGCGCGCGCCCGAGTTTGCGGGCCGGGGCGTCCCGGCCGCGGGGCCGGACCGCGGACGGGGCCGGAGTGCCGGCGGCGGGGCGCGGGGGCGCCCGGCGGAGCGCTCCTGGGTGGGGGGCTCTCGCCTGCGGAGTTGTGGGGCGGGGGGGCGCGGGGACGAGAGCGACTGTCTCCCGACTCTGCTGCCGGCCCGAGCGCTGCCCGACACCGCGCCGAGGGGCCGAGCGTTGACCGCATGCTCTAATTAGGTTTGGTATTGTGGCCGGAGCCAGGAAATTTAAACCTAACGCGGCTCCAACCGTCATTCATTTTTGCGCCGCGGTGGTGCGAGCTTCGAGAAGGGGGCCCCCGTCGCAGCCGCGAGTTCTGGGCCAAGGGTTTGCCAGCGTCGACTTGGAGCGGTGTGGTTGTTGGTTGGGATCTCCAGGCGTGTCTTGTGCGCCCCGATGTAACTTCTTGACTCGTTGCAAAGTCGACTTCCTGGGGAGTGCAGACGCTTGGAGAGCACTCTGTGCTTTCGGGTGCGTGTTTGTAAATACAGCTTCGTAAGAGACTTCACTTGTGGGATACTCCGTGGGTTCACCTCCGATGCGTTCAGGGACCTGGATGTTTAGGGACATAAGGAAGCGTCTGTAATGCGTAGAGCGCCTTTGGCCCCCTGCGATCGCTTAATGAGAACCGGCTGAGCCTTCCGAGGTGTCCCCTCTTGCTGGTGCGTTACCGCCCTTGGCACAGCGTGCGGCTGTGTGTTGCCACCCGTTCTGGCCTTCTAGCAACTTTTTGTGGGAAAGTTCTCTGGAGGAGGCTGCCTTCCGTAGAATCCGTGGTCTGCCCAACATTGTACGTGGTCGGAGTATCTTAGCTGGCTGAAAGTGCGCCATTCTGTTCAAGTCCTTTACACACTCACTGGTTGTCCCCTGCTGTATTCAAGATGCTATCTTGGGTCATTTGGGCTCAGTTGTGTCCCACTCTTTGCGACCCCGTGGACTGCAACCCGACCAGGCTTCTCTGTCCGTGGGATTCCCCAGGCAAGAATAGTGGAGTGGGTGGCCATTTCCTCCTCCAGGGGATCTTCCCAACCCAGGAACTGAACTAGAGTCTCCTGCATTGCCAGGAGGATTCTTTACCCCAGCCACTTGGGAAGCCCCATTTAGGCTACTAAAGGGGGAAAAAAAAATCTCCTGTTCTCAAGCTTCCGTTCTTTCTAAGAAAGAAAGTGGTGTTTGGGAAAAGGCCGAGACTGGGAGAGTACATAGCACCGGGGCAGGAGGAGTTTTGGCTTCCACAGTAGACTGTTGGTGAGGGTTTTAGGCCTGAATGTTCACGCTTCCTTCATTTTTGAGGTTATAAATACAGTCGAGTCACTTGCTCCCTTAGTGTTTGGGTGAGGGCAGCACCTTATGCGTGAGTTGGGTCTCACATGTCACAGATTATTCTGAGCCAGCACTTTAACCACTAGTGCATCATGGACCAACTTTAGGCCTTTGCTTATTCTGACTTCAGGCTGTCCGGCCTGGTGGCAGCGTTCATTTATAAGTCACCTTCTGTGTAGAGCTTGCGATCGTAGAGCGTGTCGTTGAATGTCTGCCCTGTGGATGCTCCATGGGGAGCCAGGGAGGGACGAGGGATGGGAATGGTTTGTGCTCCCAACAGCTTCTGTCGGGAGAATGAAGAACATTGCAGAGAAACAACCTGCCTGCGCAGTGGAGCTCATCATTTGGAGTTCTGGTTTTGGGGAAAGGTGTTGCAGGTCCAGTTGAGGTGACAGTCAATAACGTGGTCAGTGTCTTTCCAAGTGAGTTTTCTCACTTCTCCTTTACTTGTAGGCAGCAGTGTATCTATATTAGGATTGCAAGTTTATCTGAAAGTCCTCTGTAGCCATTGAGAGCCTGGATTTGGAGTCAGAAAACCTAGTATTGACATCACCTTAAGCAAATTAACCTTGAAAGCTCAGTGTCCTCAATCTGTAAAATTGGAATCAAAAGCTTCCCTCGTAGAGCTGTGAAGTTTAAATGAAAAAAATGTGTAAAGTAGACCCACGGTTCCCAGAGAGAGCACTCAGAAGAAGACGGTTGTTATTGTGTTTTACCTGATCTAACATGCCTCTCTGAGGTCTGGTTTTGTTTCTAAAGGTATAGAGTTGTCCTGGTTGAATCAAGGCAATATTCCTTGGGAGGCAGTTGTTTGACGTAAACACTGCATCTGTCTGGCTGCTTGTCAGGTGGGGAGGGGAACGGTGTGGGAAGCACCAAGATGCGTTAGTAACCAGTTCCCGGGGCACCAGTTGCCTGGTCTTGTCCAGTTCTGCTTAAATCGAAGTCGAAGTTTCTTGTTTGGGCTCCACCTCCACAATTCCACAGGGATGTGTTGACAGAGAGGAAGTTCGGAGTCTTGCTTTTTGCAGTAACTTGGGATGCTAAGAACAGGCCGTCTGCCGTAGCCTCTTGAGCTTGGGTGAGTTCTTTAACTTTTGTTTCCTCACCTGAAAAGAAATGAGAACTCTGACAGCACAGTGTCTGCCCTGAAGTCGGTGGTAAAGTGGTCACGGTAGCTGTGCCTCCTGAGTACAGAAGAGAACAGCCCCCCGAGGGGGAAGCAGCATCAGCTTTTTCCTGCACTGAAGAGCTCTTGTTGGTTGAGGGGCAGAATCGATTTACCTGCTGCGTCTCCAGCAGCTAGGATCAGGGGAGGCAGATTTTTCTACATTCACCCATCCTACGAAGTTTATAGTGTACAGAAGAAGTCGGGCATCCTTTAGGTCAGGGACCCACACGCTTTGTGTAGAGGACCAGCGGGTTGTTAACCCCCGAGACCTTGCAGGCCAGGTGGTCCGTCACCACTGCTCCGCTCTGCTGCTGTCGCTGAGAAGCATCCATGTAAAACTTTTCATGGGTGGGAAAACTCAAATTTCATATAATTTTTACATGTCATGTAATTGTCTTCCTTTTTAAAAAAAGAATCACTTGGAAATGTGAAAAAAAAATACAGCCTTAGCCTATGGATTCTACAAAACAGGCGGTGGGCTGGATCAGTCCTGTGGGTCTTAGTTTGCTTTCCTCAGCTTTAGACGGTCAGCTGTTCTGGAGGCAAGGTTTGCACTGGGCTGGGGAGCATGGAGGGTGAGGTGTGGAGCAGTTAAAGGGCTTCTAACCCCTATCCCAGCGCTAGGCTTTAGAGCCAGAAGTGTGGGTTCCAGTCTTCCCTTCTGGGTCAGGAAGGGAAGAGCTGTATATCTTAAGTAGCTGAATCTCCCCCAGACTTATTATCTGTGAAATGGGAATGATGACCACTGCTTCAGAGAAGAGTGAAGCCTGAGTAACATTAGCATCTCAGAGCAGTTGGTAACGTTACCCTATGAAACATCTTTATCTTCTTCCATTCTTAAAAAAAAAAAAAAAGCCGCTACCCGCTCACACCCTGAAAGCAGAGTTTCTTCCTTTGAGATTTCAGAGTGTCAAGTGAATTTTTATCACGGAAGAAAACTGAACTCCAGAGGATCTTTTTATCCAGTGGTCAAATAACCATCAGATTGAATTCAGGTGGGCTGAGAGAAGAATCTAAAACAATGGAAACAGTATTCTTTTATCTTGATCATTCTTTTTCTCACTGGGTGTGGGCTTTTCTCCCCCTGAGAACTAGAGTAATAGCTTATTTAAATTTCAGGAAGACCTCAGTTATCTCTTCTTGGCCTTCTGAGAAAATATTTATCCAACACATGGGTGTTTTAGGCAATCAAAAATGGAAGTAAGCTTTTAAGAATGAAATTATATCTGGCTTGTAAAACATGTCTTCAGGTTGATTAGTTTGGAATGATAATAGGATTTGGGGGAGAGTTAAGTGTTTGGAGTCTTTCTCCTCCCTTTGGGATAAGATTGTGCCTCTCTCCTGTGCATTGCAAGACTTTTCTGTGCACGGACCAGAAGCACAGCTATAACTCAGATGGTCTGTGTAATTCGGATGGAAGTCACAGAGGTCAGGGGGTCTTCCATGAGCGTTGGTCAAGGTGAACCAGCATCTGTAGTGTGTGGCTTGTTGACTCTTAAGATTGAGATCCCCTGAAATAAGAGAAAACCTAGAATCTGCTTTACACGGTGAAGTAAGTTAGAGGAAAAACAGATGTCATGTATTAAACAGACATATAGGAAATGTAGAGAAATGGTACTGAGGACCCTCTCTGTGCAGGGCAGCAGCCGAGACGCAGACATAGAGAACACACTTGTGGACACAGTGGGGGAAGGAGAGGGTGGGATGAATTGAGGGTAGCTTGGAAACACAGACAGTACCGTATGTAAAACAGCTAGTGGGAATTTGCTGTGTGACATGGGGAGCACGGCCCTTGCTCTGTGTCAGCCTAGAGAGGTGGGATGCTGGGAGGGAAGTTCAGTAGGGAAGGGACTCGCTGAGTCATGTTGTAGGGCGGAAGTCAACATGACATTGTGAATCAATTTTCCTCCAACTAAAGAAAATTAAAAGAACTATTTGTGGGAATTGATTGTGTGGTAGTAGAATCACAGATGTGTGTTTTGAAAATTAACGCGGTGTTTACGCGTGAATTGCTGAGGGTATTTATGCATTTGCCTGGTCAGGAGGATGGAGACATCTTTGAATTTGCTTTGAATTTCCTTCCAGCTCCTGGGCACCTAAGTTTTTCTGTTCTTGCTGTGGTGCCTATGCCGCCTCGTGCTCTGTAACGATTTTAACCAAACGTATTTTCACAATATGTAGGACATGCTTCATTGAGTTCTGAGCGTCTGAGCTACGTAAAGCTGGGTCTGAGTCAGACTTTTGTAAGGGGTCTTCATTTGTATATTGTGTGTGTCTGTAGGCACACAGCATCGTCGTGGGTCTTATTAAAATGCAGATTCTGGGTCCCAAACCCTAAGTTTGCAATTTGCTGTGTTTGAATGGAGACCAGAATCTCTGCTTTACACACCTTCCTTCTTTAGGGTGGATTTGGGAACCTCCGGATTGCACCGGCGTGTTTCGACAACACCGAGGGATCGGGGTGTGCCTTCCCAGAAGTCAGGCGCCAGGTGGGCCGCACGAGTCCATTTTGCAGGCTCTTTGACTGTTGTTGCCCCTGGTTAACCGAGTCGTTCCAGGAAGGGGGCATTAAGAACACTCGGTCGTGAGCTTAAGGACTGTTTCTGGAGTGTCTTTTTTTCTGTCTCCGTCCTTTGGCATACTTGTCCACCAGCGTGTCAGGTTGGTGCGGACTGTCTTTGAGAATTCTTTTATGGTCATTATTTCCCACAGTTCAGATTTTGCAGTAGTTGTGCTGATGGTCGGACTATGTTTTAATGATAGAGTGAATTAGAGGAATGACTCAGTTCCGGATTCCTCCTCCCCAGACTTGATGCCCAGGTGTTCCTTTTACACTCAGCCCCTCACTGGCATGTGTGGTTTTAAGTCTGGGATGGGGAGAACATCTAACTTGACTGTTTTCCACACAGACTTAACTCTCTCCAGCTCTTTAAGCTGATCAAGCCCTGGGAGGACCCATGTCTGGGGAAGGTCTTTTGCTTTAGTGTGAAAATTTGTTCAAGTCCTAACTGTTTTTCTGGGGAAGAGGATCAGCAGCTTTTTTCTGTTTCTCAGAGGGATCTAGGACTCCCAGAAAAGAATTAAACTTGTTCTTGAGACCTTTGAGCTAAAACTGGGGTTTCACGCCCCTTCACTGGGCCACTTTGACATCGTTTTTGCCAGGCTCAGCTCTGCTTCAGCCAGAGCCTGCGGCAAAGCGATGCTGAGACCTCGTGACCGAGTGTGAGGCTGTGTGCTGTTGGCTTCTGTAAGTGACTCTTCTTGGGATTTTACAGCCATGAAGCCTGCAGTTAGTATTTCAGCTCCACTTCTGATGATGCAAGGACTCCGGGTCCTGCAACACTGATCCATCCCGGAACGCGCGTGCCGTTCTTTCCCGGTGCTCCGCACCCTTCCTGCACAAAACCTCGCCAAGCAGAACCTTGCTGCTCCATACACACGGCATTTGATTAGCTTCACCTGCATCTTTGCCTGTTTCTTTGATTATCAGTCTTATCTCATAACTTTCCTTCTGTTTTTTTTTTTTTTCCTCTGTCCCCTTTCTCAAGTATATCCTTGAGAGATTTCTTAAGTGAGGGGTTGTTGGTGGGAAAGTCTGGTTTTCTGGTTACCTGGAAATGTCTTTATTTTGCCCTCGTTTTTATTTAGAATCAAATCGGTTGCTTGGGTATTTTCCTTCAGCATCCTGAAGCTGTTATGGCTGTGTCCTCTGGCTTCCCCATTCTTGTTGAGGAGGTGGTTGTCAGTCTGGAGAGGGTCTGCCTTCTGCCTCTGGTGGCTCTGGGATCCTCTCCTTGTCTTTGGTGTTCTCTAGTCTTGTTACAGTGTAACTCTGTAACTTCCTGTTTACTGACCATCTTGATGTCTGTTGTGGTTTCCTTGTGGATTTGTGTCTGGCGGGCTCTGAAAGATTGTTGGCCATCTTCTCTGATCCACTGGGCTTCTAAACTCCCCACCCCACCCCGGAGTCCCAAGGGGCACTCACTGATCTCCCACCTCTTACTCTCTCTAGGCATCTCCTTGCCTCTGTTTTATTTGCATTCCGGGTATGTCTTGGGTCTCACTTCTGGTTCTAATCATCCATTAACTGGTCCACTGAGTCTTTCATTTTAAGTTGTATTTTTTGTTTCTAAATATTCTGGTCCTCCCCTTCCCCATCCTCAGCATTCTGGCTGGCTTTCTTCCTCTTTGGTGTTTGTCTACTTTTATGACTGACTTACTCATGGTTGGTTTGGGTTGGAGGAAGTTCCTGGGGCTCATGGATATTTACCTTGCTTATCGAAAGCCCAGTGAGGTGTTAAGAGTTGTATTTTATTGATGATCTATTTTGCAGTGAGAGTGCCTTTTGGAAACTTGTTTGCCTTTTTTTTTTTTTTTGCCAGGATCTGAAGAAATGGTTCTGATTTGGAATTTGTGGTATCTCGGATCAAGAGCTTGAGCCAACACTTAAGGTTTACCTAAAGATAGAATGCAGAGAAAGTGTGAACTGGATTTCAGGGGTAACTGTTCCTGCAAATGGACATAAGAGTTACGGCGGGTGCTTCTGAAACAATGTACAGCGCCTTTGCTCTGCCTTCCCGCTCTACGCATGATTCTTGTCTGACTTCCCTTCGCCTAAGGTTGCCCTGTGGGCTTGGACGGAGCCGGTAAAGCCACAGTGGTTGGCCTGCTTGGTCCACCTCTGCACCCCCCAGCCTCTCCTACCTCTGTGGGGCCAGGACACGGTGGCTTCACCACCTGGGCAGCGCCAGTGCCCATCCTTATTCAGAAGCTCATCAGAAGTCACCATTAGCAGGAAACCTCCCTCCCCTTCATACTCTGGGTGACTCATTCATTTCCTTTTTGTTTTGAACTACTAATAATTTGTGTTTGCTTAAGCATTACTTACAAGTAAGTAACGTATAGGTAAGTCAAGTAAGCATTGCTTCCCATGTGGCTCAGACAGTGAAGAATCCGCCTGCCATGCAGGAGACGCTGGTTCGATCCCTGGGTCAGGAGGATCCCCTGGAGAAGGACATGGCAACCCACTCCAGTGTTCTTGCTTGGAAAATGCCACGGAGTCTGAGGAGCCTGGGCGGGCTACAGTCCTTGGGGTCGCAGAAAGTCAGACACGATTTAGCAGCTAAGAACAGTGCATGACTTTCTCTAGGTATTAAATATGATGAATATTTTCTCCTGGAAAGATCGGCGGTCTATTTTTGGGTTTATATTAGTGCATCTGAGGGTATGAGCATGGTGAGCCGTTAATAATTGCTGACTTTCAGCTGAAATACAAATGTTATAGTGACTGGAGTTGCATTATTTGAAATTATACCATATATGTGAGAATTGTGCATTTAGGTGTCTTGTTTGAAAAGCCATATGGTGTTTTAGAGGAAAGTTATTTCTAAACTTGATACAAATAATTTGAAGGAAAAGTGTGTTCCTGGAAAGAGTATTTGAAATGTTGCCCACAACATTTATGTTTACCAGCTGGGTGAAAAGTGTGGGGGGGGGAGGGGAGCAGTGTCTAACCAATAGTGTTCTCTAGCTGGAGAAGTTAGCACAGTATTTTTGGGAAGTTATCTTTACTTCTTGATTTTGCCATGTGAGGCTTTCAAGAGGTTGGTAGTTTGCAGTCTTTGTTGGTTGACAACCCTGCTTCCCCACCTTTGGTTAGTCGCAGGTTCCGAATACCTTTGGTTACAGTGGTAACGTTTTTCATCAGTAGATGACTGTTGGGAGTTCAGAGCAGCCCAGGGTTGCGGGCAGATTGTCTTAGCACGTGACTGATCTGGAAGCCTCAGCTGCTCAGAAGATGTGAGGACCAAGGCAGGTTGTCACGCCGCAGACGCACCCAGCGCTCCGGGTCTCTCTCGGAGGCCGATGGCCTGCATTTTCCGCACGCTGCACTTGGGCTCCCTGCCTCCCTAGTGTGTTAGGGGCAGAGAGCTGGAAGGGAAGCCAGCCTGAGGGAGTGTGTTCTCGAGACCGGGTGCAGAGGGACCCTGGCCTGGCACCCGCAGTCGCAGATCACAGGGACTCCTGAGCCCCTCCAGCTGCTGAGGAGCCTCTTTCCAGAGAGAAAAGCCCTAGGTTGAAAAGAGCGATCAAAAGTGACTTGTAAGAAGTTTGGGGATGTAAGCGACAGAGCTCAGTTGAATCCTGTGGTCCGTTCTCCAAAGTGTCCCACTCAGGGATTCTCGACAGCAGTGGAGAGCCAACGTCGTCATCAGGCGCTGAGGGAAGGGGGCTGCAGGCCCCACCTGGCTTTGAATCCTCTCATCCTCCGGAAACTTCTGTGGAGCCAACAGCGCGCTGCGCGGAATGATCTTTGGCTTGACAAGTGTTTTCAGAGTAGCTGCCAGTTAATGCTGCTCCACAAATCTTTGGGCCGGCTTGATGCTTCAGGAAGACGAGCCGGGAGTTGGTGTCTTTGTTCAGCTCCTCACCACCCCGTAACCCCGGGTGAAGGGCAGGGACGGGCCCTGTCCTCTCCGTGACGGCGCTGGGTGGCAGAAGGATTTGCTGATTTTGGTGAAATGTGAGTGAGAATATTTGAACTGAGTCACTGATAAACAATTTAAGAAATCTCGTTTCAGCCCTTGTTTGTACCCTTGACATTGGAAAGACATTTCGTTTCTCGCTGAAGTCTTGTCTGGGTGTTGAAGGTGCAGGGATGGTCGCCTCCTCTGCTTCTCTTTGGAGCGGGTGCTGGCGCTGGGCCCGCCTGCCGCGCGCCTCCCGGCCCTGGGCTGGCCGGAGCCCCCAGAACGTCCTGTCTCCTGGGCCCCATCCTTCACTGCTCCCTCCCTCCAGCCTGCATCTCCCGTGCCCTCGGCCAGGTTGGTCCCTGCAGCCTGATTTCCATCTGCAAAGAGCCCTTGGAGGCCCTTGACCCAGACAGGCTCTGGCTTGTTGCTGCGCTTGGAGCTCTGCAGGTGGGCGTCCGGCTGCCCCCCTGGCGCACCTCACCTCTCATCCATGCAGTTCAAAGGGAACCCCCCCGACCTGCCTGACGCCTCAGAGCCCCGAGGCGGCGGCCCTGGCCCTCTGGTCCCCCCACCCCCTGGACTTAGTCCTCTGACTTCCCTCCTCTCGGGGGTGTACCCTTTGTACTCCTAGCAACAGGTGTGACTGTTGTATGATCTCTCTCAAGGGAGGAGCAGCGTGTGTGGAGGTGGGGGTGCTGCCTAGAGCAAGACTTGGGGAGCCTCCTCCCTGTGTACACAGGTGTATACAGGCAGTCATTCTAGATGGCTGACTGGCACAGACAGGGGAGAAGGCCCCCTCCGGAGTTACCCGCACCCCTGGCTTCCGCTCCTCGAGCTTTCTGAGACAGTAGCGTCCCCAGCCAGGGGGAGTGCTGGGGTCGACCAGCCCTTCTTTCTCGCCAGCCCGGCTGTGTGACCTGACAAGCCTCCCTCAAAGGCTCCCCTGAGTACCCCCAGGGCCAGAAGCCCCAGAGAGTCCCACTGAAGTACCCGCTGCCCGAGGAGGAAGGGGCTTGAGAGCCTGGCGGGGTGGGGGTGGGCACGTGGGCTTCGCACTGCAGGCTGGTGGCCCCGGGCGTGGCGGCAGGGTCTGCTCTGAACGGAAGCTCTCCTCTGATCTGTCTCCCCGGGTCAGGGGACAGGAGCGGAGGCTTCCTCCCGCCTGCTGCTCTGCTGCGCTCTCCCCCTCCTGCCCCGTTGGGCGATGCAGCGTTGAACTGTTTGCAGAAGTTTAATGAGAAAACCGAGTGAACGGTAGCATCGCTCTGTCTTTCCAAACCAGCTTCTGAACTGAATCCAGCTTTGCTTGCTGCGTATCTGTTGTCCGTCCCCTTTCCTGGAAGGTTCTGTCCTGAGTGGGAGACGGGTTCTCATTATCGGTCTAGGATGGGTCATCAGTCAGGTGTATGCTTGTCTGTTACGTGTAAGACGTTAGTAATGATACAAGAATGTGGGGAACCTGTGGGGAAGTTTACTTTTCTCTGTGTTGCATATACCTTAGCAGGGGTTAGCGAAGAGCTATTTGGTTAGCATTCTTAAATGATTTATGGGTTTGTTAAATTTGAAAAATTTCTTCAAGAGAGTTTATGTTACCCTTTAAATGTGAACCTTGCTTAAACCTTAAAAAAATCTTTAAGTTCGAATGATCAGTTAACCATGACAATACTGCCTATGTATACGTAGGTGGTGCCCAAGATAAAGAATCTGCCTGCTGGTGCAGGAGACATAAGAGACGCAGGTTCGATCCCTGGGTCGGGAAGATCCCCTGGAGGAGGGAATAGCAGCCCACTCCAGGACTCTTGCCTGGAGAAGCCCATGGACCGAGGAGCCTGCGGGCCACAGTCCGTGGGGTCACACTGAGTCGGACTCGCCTGAAGCGTCTTAGCACGCAGATCTTCTGCAAGCTGTATAAAAGTTTCTGAGCGTCTGGGAGGCATTACCGCGGGGGAGTTAGAGAATAATCTCTAACACCTTAACATAAACCCTAAGACACATGCTAGCTCACACCTTAACAACAACAAAAGGAGCCCACTCTTCTTGCCACGAGGACTGGAGTTTTAAGGGCTTCTTATTTCTTGAACTCCTTATAGTATAAGTTAACAGACGATGGTGGTTGGGTTATAAAAAACAAGCAGGGTCCCAACCAGCATTCTCCCTTGGGATCACCAAGCAGATGTAGAGAAGATGTGGCTAAAACAGCAACATTTTCTCATGTGGCTCCTGGGAGCTCCCGGGAATTACCGGTAGGGTTCCTGTGCCCAGCAGCGTGGAAGTCTTTGTATGGACCTGAAACTAGTGACTAATTATAGGGTAGAGAATGAACTGGCTTTGTATGGGATTAAGCGAATTTGCCAGGAGCATGAACTTAATGCATCAACACAGGTAACAGTTTTTGGATATCACCGAGGGTTTTAGGTTGAACAGGTGGCTATAACGGAGCAGAAAACATTGATGAAAAGAAAGATGAGAGGTTCCACTTGCCCAGAATTTTGTCCGAAAGAGAATTTGAAAGTGTGCGGGAAACCACTTTTGATTTACAGCGTATCACCAACTTAACTCACTAAAACTTTCTAGTTTTGAATTACTCTGATCCTTTCTCCAATTCATTTTTTGTGGATTTTTGGCGCCATGGGGGATATTCAAAAGGCTGTCAGAGGGCAATCCCAAAAGAGGAAAGAGGCCCAAGAATGTCTGGTGTTGTCAGCAGCTTCTTTGAAATAGTTTGGTCTCGTAAGGTCACTTCTGCTTGAATTAGCTGATGCTTGTTTGGTGGGCAGGTGCTTTGCATTTGATGGTCTCATCACCTTCCTCACGGTTTCTACATAAACACTTTGTCGGTGTCTAAGGAGAAAAGGTGGAAGTCAAAGAGGGAAGAAACATCCCCTGCTCTAACACCCAGGCTATCCAGCATACCCTGTAGAGGCCCATCCTTAGGGAGGGAGAGCTCTGTGCATGGACTCAGATAGAAGGGTGCATTTACAAGCGACAGTTATCTCATAAAAGCAGAATTCCATCCATACTGTTCAGAAGACACGCAGAGGTCAGCACGGAAGGAATTGTGTATCGTGCTATAGAAACCTTTTTATGTTAATCGGTCCATTTTTCTTCTACTTTTTTCTTGACTTGTTGAAGATCTTTGTAATGAATCCTACTCTTTGTTATTCATCTTGTAAATATCGGTGTGTGTCCTCGCTCTTAAAAGATTTAAAAGTCCGTAACATGTATTTCACCCACAAAGTTAATGAAAATGTACATTTCAATGTAATCCAGTTTTTCTTCCTCATTTCATTTCTCATGTAGGGAATGCTTCCCTACATGATCCCCAGATCACTGTCGTCTTCTCATCCAGAAGTTCTGGTCTTACGGTGAGAAAGCCCTGCGGTTGGCTTTCACGGTGTGCGCTGGGATCTGGTTTGTCTTTCAGCTGCGCGTCCTCTGCCTTCTCAGTTTGTTGAACCGGTCACCCTCTCCCCTACCTGTCTGCCCCTCTGCCATGTGTGAAGTTGCCATGTGTGAAGTTTCCGTGTGTGTGCACACGCATGTGCCGATTTCTTCTGTCTGCCCGGTGTTTGTCTCCTGATCACACCTGACTGTTGTATTCGGTGAGGCTTTATAATAAGCCTGGGAAACTTGCCCTGCCAAATAGGGTGACCTTGTTCTCTGTTCTGAAAGATGGCTCAGCAGTTTGATGGCGCGTTCTTCCTCTTCCCCGCCAGGCCGGCGTTGCGCGCGTGGGTCCCTCGGTGGCATAGGAGGTGCACAGTGGGCCCGACAGACGCGTCTCACCCGGTGCTCAGCCTCTCGCGGTGCCGGCAGGCTAAGTGGGGTGGCGGCCGGGGGCTCGTTTGATGTTCGTTGTCAGAGAAGGCCCCACTGATACAGTGACTTTTGGGGCTTGAAAAGGAAGCAAGGTACCTGAGGTCCAAGCGGGGCCCCTTTGTAGATGTGCCCAGTACTCTGAGTTTGGTCTTTACTGAGGCAGGGAGCCTTGGGAGGGGTGACATACTCAAATTCACCTTTTAAAGGGTTGGGTTGGGGTTGGATGCCATTGTGTACAGAGAGCCAGCTGGGGCGGGACTAGGGAGGAAGCAGGAAGACTGGCAGAGTCGCTGGGCAGAGGATGCTGGCGTTTGGTACCCGGGGGCCGGGTGGAGTAGTGAGGAGTGATTGCCCCCGGGGTCTGTGTCGAAGGCGGAGCTGAGCACGCCTGACTCGAGGATGGGGTGTCCGGTGTGCGGAGGGAGAAGAAGCGGAAAGAACCCGGGTTTTCGGGCTTGCGTCCCTCGGAGAGTGGGCTGGGCCGGTTGTTGAGACAGGCGTGACTGCTGGGGGCTCGGCTTGCGTTTTATCGCTGGGGAGACCTAGGGGCTGGGTGGGGAGTGGGAGTGGGTTCTGGGGGCGCTGAGCTTGAGCTGCCTTTCAGACGTCCAGGCGCGGCTCGCCCGGCGCTGCAGGCCCGGCGTGTGGGGCGCCTGCCTCGGCGGGGACGCTTTGGGGATGCCCGCCTCCGCAGAGCTGGTGCCTTTCCCCTCTGACCTGGGCTCGGAGTCGCCACGTCTTCCTTGGCCAGGCCTGGGGCTTCTCAGGCGGCGCGGTGCCCACGGGACTCGCCTGCCGGTGCGGGAGACGCGAGGCTCGGCTTCGATCCCGGGGTCGGGAGGACTCCTGGAGGCGGGGGAAGGCGCCGCCCGGGCGCGGTGTGAGAGCCGCGGAGGAGCGGACGCAGGCGGTGAGCGCGGCGGCGAAGAGCCCTGACGGTCGCGGTGCCGGCCTTCCTAGGGAGCGTGCCGGGCCGGGGGCTGAAGGTGCTGGGAGGCAGGCTCGGGCGGGGCGCGCAGGGGAGCGGGCGAGCCGGGGCGGCGCTGGCAGCGGGCGAGGAGCAGCCCCAGGAGGGGCCCGGGGCGGCCTTGCGGCTCGGCGGGGCTGCTGGGGAGTCCGCCTGCGCCTGGTGGGCTCCTGAGAGCGTGCGGGAGACGGAGGCAGTGCCCGGGACCAGTTTCTGTCCAGAAGGGAGCCGGGGGCTGCGTAGGCTCCAGAGGTTGCCTTGATGTAGAGATTATAGAGGGGCTATGGTGCTGGGGGCAGCTGATGGGAAGGGATGAATGACACGGGGGGCGGGGGGAAGCTGCCTCTCTCACCCCTCCCCACCTCTTGGTTCTTAACTAATGTTTTATTACCCACTTTTAAAAGTTCTTCACAGCCTTTCTTAGATTTATTCAAAGTTATATTTTCTAACTAGTTAATAGTTTGTGCATAGGAAGCCTGTTTATGCTCCATCACTGTGTCCAGCCGCCTTGTTGAACTATATCATTTGAAAACGTAGTGGATGTTTTTGGGTTTATATGTAGATAATCATCTTGTGGAAATAGGGGTGGGCGAATATTTTTTTCTTTTCAAATATATACCTGTTAGTTCTTAACCTTGTTACTTGGGCTGGGACCATCAGTACAGTGTTGAGTATCAGGTATAAAAACAAGGATTCTTACTTTAAATTCTGAGTTCTATAAAATTTTATTATTAAGGAAAAACTGTAGATAGTTGCTAAGAGACCTTTTTTAAAAAAATCCGGTTGAAGTTCTCTTATTTCTACCATGTGAGGAATTCTTAATCCTGAATGGTTAATGAATCATATGGGATGTGCTTTTCTGCATTTATTACATATTGTCATTTCAGCCCCTTGTTCCTTTGAATATTTTAATGTATATTAATATATTATCTGATGTTAAGCCATCCTTGCATTTCTGGGATAAACACTAGTCATACTGTGTAATTTTATGTGTTGTAATAGTCTCTTGAAAGAAAGGTAACCAACTTATTATTTTTTTACATTATGAAACACTTGCTGAATCCTTTGATTTTTCTGTCTTAATTTTCTGTTTCTGAAATTTTTACCTGTCTATAAAATCATCTGAACTTCTGTTTCCTTTTGAAATGGAAGAGCTGTTTGATTATTCACTAGAGAATCACCTTGTACTGATTCATTGGTGCTTTCTGTTAAGTCAGTTGCAGCCTAAAGTTTTTTATATTAGAGTATTTTAGGATATTTAAAAACCTGTACATACTGGATCTATGATTATATGCCTTGGACATGCTTTTTTTGTGTGCTTCTTTCTTATAAATATTTTATCTCATTCTATTCTTTTTAAAAGAATCCATGTTTTGTTTTATTGAGTCTTTGCTTTCTGCCTTATTGCTTGCTCTTGGTTTCCTTCTGCCTTTTGTTCTCTGGTTCTTTTCCTAGCTTACTGAGTTGAACATATAGCTCATGCTGTTCTTTAATGAAGGCTATAAAATTACCTTGTGAGCGCAGCTTTAGCCACATCTTGCAAGTTTTATTTTTTAAACCTTAAGTCTCTTTAGATTTTTCCTTTTATTTAAAATAAATTAACTTGTTTGTTTGATTAGGATTTTTTTTCATGTTTTAAAATCAAAAAGCTATTTAAAAAAATTACAGCCCCAAGGAGTTTGTCTATTTTCTGAGTACTTAAATGTACTTAAATTCAAATATTCTTAAAGTGAAAATATTCCTGTACTATGTATCTTCTAATTGAATTACCCTGTGGCCAGAGAATGGTCTTTATGAAATTTTAATTCTGGAGGTTTCCTTCTGTGATCTTATAAAAGGGATTAAATTCAAGATTTGTTTGGTTCAGAGTTTCTGTGTATTTGTAGTGTGTGTGCGTGTGTTTACACACACAGTACACACACATGTGCGTGTAAACAGTCAGGTGTTTATCAAGCATTGAGTATATACCCTGCAATGTGCAGTGTTTCTTTTAATGAATTTTTTCCTTCAAATGTGTTTTCATGTGTTGCTACCCTGACATGTTTTGGGTAGTTTCTAGTCATCTTTTTCCTTTTTAATTTAAAAAAGTCTGGTTTTATTTAAAAGTGTCTCTTGATAGCAACATATAGTAAGATTTTTAAAACTACAGTGCGATGTCTTTTATGAGCTTAGTGTTACACTTTCTGAACCATTTGGGCTTGTTAAAATGTTTGCTCTTTCATCCTTTTTTTTCCCCCCTAGTCAGTTGCTGGTTTGAGAGGTTTTTCTCTGTGGACTGGGTTTTTATTCATTCTTCTGGTTGGAAGATACAGATTGTTTGTCTGACCTTGTGGTTGCCATTAATTTCTTTAGAATCTGCTTAACTGTTAATCCGAACGATCAAGTCATTGAGTGGCTCCTTCTCCCTGTGACAGGGCCGTTGTGCTCTTCACCTTCTGAGTACGTCTGCTCACTGCGTCCTATGCTCACTGAGAATGTCTCTGCTCTTTTCAGTGCACCAGAAGCGGGACATGCACGCAGCACGTTTGTCTGTCTCCCTTGAGAGCATAAAGACACAGCGCACTATTCTTCACTGAGCTCTCCAACTTCACCTCCGCTTGACCAAGATTATTGTCTAATATTTGTTCTCTTTTAAAAGTAAACCAATTAAAATCACAACTTTGAATGTTTGTTTCACTTATCTCTTCCCTTGTATGTGGACTGACTTTTGTTCCTGAATTGTACCTTACTTTCTTTCCATTTTTCTCTTTTTTGAGGTATAATTTGGATACCACAGAATTCCTCCTTTTAAAGCGTGACGATCCAGGGTTTTAGTATATTCACACAGTTGTACTCACGTTCAGTCACTTCAGTGGAGTCTCACTCTCTGTGACCCCATGGACTGCAGCACGCCAGGCCTCTCTGTCCATCACCAGCTCCCAGAGCTTACTCAAACTCATGTCCATCAAGTCGGAGATGCCATGCAACTATCTCATCCTCTGTCATCCCCTTCTCCCACCTTCAATCTTTCCCAGCATCAGGGTCTTTTCCAGTGAGTCAGCTCTTCGCATCAGGTGGCTGAAGTATTGTAGTTTCAGCTTCAGCACTAGTCCTTCCAATGAATATTCAGGGCTGGTCTCCTTTAGGATGGACTGGTTGGATCTCCTTGCAGTCCAAGAGACTCTCAAGAGTCTTCTCCAACACAACAGTTCAGAAGCATCAGTTCTTTGGTGCTCAGCTTTCTTTATAGTCCAAGTCTCATATCCATACGTGACTGTTAGAAAAACCACAGCTTTCACTAGACGAACCTTTGTTGACAAAGTAATGTCTCTGCTTTTGAATATGCTCTCTAGGTTGGTCATAACTTTTCTTCCAAGGAGTAAGTGTGTTTTAATTTCATGGCTGTAGTCACCATCTGCAGTGGTTTTGGAGCCCCCCCCAAATGAAGTCTGTCACTGTTTCCATTGTTTTCCCATTTATTTGCAGTGAAGTGATGGGACCAGATGCTATGATCTTTGTTTTCTGAATGTTGAGCTTTAAGCCAGCTCTTTCACTCTCCTCTTTCACTTTCATCTAGAGGCTCTTTAGTTCCTCTTCACTTTCTGCCATAAGGGTGGTGTCGTCTGCATATCTGAGGTTATTGATATTTCTCCTGGCAATCTTGATTCCAGCTTGTGCTTCATCCAGCATTTCTCATGATGTACTCTGCATATAAGTTAAAAAAGCATGGTGACAATATGCAGCCTTGACGTACTCCTTTCCTGATTTAGAACCAGTCTGTTGTTCCATGTCCACTTCTAACTGTTGTTTCCTGACCTGCATATAGATTTCTCAAGAGGCAGGTTAGGTGGTCTGGTATTCCCTTCTCGTTCAGAATTTTCCACCGTTTGTTGTGATCCACACAGTCAAAGGCTTTGGCATAGTCAATAAAGCAGGAATAGATGTTTTTCCAGAACTCTCGCTTTTTTGATGATCCAGTGGATGTTGGCAATTTGATCCCTGGTTCCTCTGCCTTTTCTAAATCCAGCTTGAACATCTGGAAGTTCATGGTTCATGTACTGTTGAAGCCTGGCTTGGAGAATTTTGAGCATTACTTTACTAGCATGTGAGATGAGTGCAATTGTGTAGTAGTTTGAGCATTCTTTGGCATTGCCTTTCTTTGGAATTGGAATGAAAACTGACCTTTTCCAGTCCTGTGGCCTCTGCTGAGTTTTCCAAGTTTGCTGGTGTATTAAGTGCAGCACTTTCACAGCATCATCTTTCAGAATTTGAAACAGCTCCACTGGAATTCCGTCACCTCCACTAGCTTTGTTCATGGTGATGCTTCCTAATCGCATCCCAGGATGTGTGGCTCTAGGTGAGTGATCACACCATCGTGATTATCTGGGTCGTGAAGGTCTTTTTTGTACAGTTCTTCTGTGTATTCTTGCCACCTCTTCTGAATATCTTCTGCTTCTGTTAGGTCCATACCGTTTCTGTACTCATGTTACCACTACCTAATTTCAGAACATTTCCACACCTCGGGAAGAAGCTCCATACCCGTGGGTTGTCAGTCCCCACCCCTGGACCCCTGGGAAGCACTAATCTAATTTCCCTCTCAATCTGTCTATACTGCGCGTTTCAGGTAGATGGAGTCGCAGTACCGTAAGTGGTTTCTAATATGCTAATGATTCAGCATAATGTTTTCATGTATCAGTGTATTGTTTCTTATGACTGAATAATAGGCCATTTTGTGACTAAACCACGTTTTGATTATTCATTCATCACTGACGGATATTTGAGTTATTTCTGTATATGTGTGTGTGTGTGTGTGTGTGTGTGTGTGTGTGTGTGTGTGTATGTAAGTGAACATTTATGTAGAAGCTCTTATGTGAATATATACTTTCAGTTCTCTTGAGTATGTATTTAGGGGTAGAGTGTATTACATCTTTTAATTATTTTAGCAAGGATTTGAGGTAGTAAATTCTTGACATTTGTACATCTAAAGATAATCTTACTATTATATTGTCATTTTTAATGACTTTTTAGCTGGGAATAGATTTTATTGGTTGACAGTTAAAATTTATGAGCTTTGCAGCTGATGAAAAATCTGCTCTTTTCTTTATAAGTCATCTGAGTTTCTGGTGGTTGAAGATTTCTTACCCCTCATAGCTCCGTAGTTTTGTTACTGTGAGTCTGAGTGGATATGATATACTTTTGATCTGAGTGTGTGAATGATGTGAAGATGCTTGATCCTTTTAATCTTTGTTACTGCCTTGAGGAATTGTGTCCCTGTGTTCATACAGTAAAACAGGTCTATAGTTTCCTCTCCTTGTTTCAAGTCAGAGTTATGTTTGTATCATAAAGAGTTATGAAGCATTCCCTTCTCTCACTTCTGAAGTTGGTTTTGATTCTTTGTGAATGTTTACTAGAATTTATCAGTGGAACTATCTGAAATTTTGTGTTGAATTAGATTATGAATTCACTATCTTTTTTGGATTTGTCAAAGTTTAAATGTTTCATCTTAATTTTTCTGTTGGTTTTCTAGCTATATTTCATTGCTTTTTTGGAGGGGTGTGTAGTGGTTGCTCTCTGGGGATTGCAAAATGCATTTTGGCTTTAATCCCAATTTAGTTAGTATTGATATTGAATCACCTTGGGTGAAACCCAGAATTTCTTCAATAGTATATTTCGATTTCCTCCCTCTTACCTGTGGTAGTAGCATCATGTATTTCACCTAAACACTTTTTCCTGTAGTGTATTTCCACTTTCTCCTCTTATCCTCAGTATTGCCGTATGCTACATTTATATACCTTGTAATCTCGTTGGTAGTGCTGTAATTTTTGCTTTAAGTTGTCATCTTTTATAGAAGCTAAGAAATTATATATTGTATGTATCTGGTCATCCCTTAGTGTCCATAGGGAATGGATTGTAAGACCTCCATGCGTACCAGTCTGCAGATACTCAAGTTTCTTGTATAAAGTGATGTAGTGCTTTCATATCATCTGTGCACATCCTCCTGTATACTTAAAATCATCTCTAGATGACTTACAATTTCTAATAGTGTAAGTGCTATGTAAATGGTGGCTAATGTGTCACAAATTCAAGTTTTGCTTTTGGGGACTTTATGGAAGTTTTTTCCCTGAATATTTTCAACCCACTGTTGGTTGAATAAGTGGATGTGGAACGTGTGAATACTATACTCACACAGTAACTGTCTCTGGCTTTATTTCTTCCTGTACATTTAAGTGATCATCTAGTGTGATTGCCATTCAGACGAGAACTTTTTTTTTTAAGCGTTTCTTACAGTCATATCTGCTCATGATAAATTGTTTTCTGTTAGAAACTGTCCTCGTTTCACCCACAACTTTAAAGAATAGTTTTGCTGGATACTAGAATTCTTGGTTGACAGGTTTTTTTGTTTTTGGTTTTGCTTCCCTGCCCCCTCCCCTTCTTTGGCAGTTAGAATATTTGGTTTCAGTGTCTTCAGACTTCCATAGATTCTTAACGAGAAGTCAGTGTATGTTCTTAATTGTCTTTGTTTCCCTATATAATGCGTCGTTTTTCTTTGGCTGATTTCAAGGTTTTATCTTTGGCTTCTAGCAGTATGACCAACATGTGTCTTAGTAGTTTTGCCTTTATTCTGTTCAAGGTATGTTGAGCTTTTGGTGGATATTTCAGACGTCTTCAGAAATGGCTTTCTTTTCTCTTCTGGGATTCCAATTAGCGTGTTGCTTCCTGCTGTCACACATATCGAAGATTCTACTCATCTTTCAGTCCTCTCTTGCCTTCAGACTCTTCTGTATTCAGGGTCACCACAGATGTTAGAGGAAAGCGTCCGTCTGTTGTTCAGTCCGTCTGCTGAGTTTGTCTTGTTCATTCGTTTCTCTGTTCCAAGCCTTCTGAACTGTTTGTTGGCGGCCTGAAATCCTAAACCCAGGCTCACTTGGAGCCCGCTTCTGCTGACTGTCTTCTCATCTGCATGGGGGTCACTCTCTGCGGCTTTGCTTGTCTAGTTGAAAACTGGGCGTGTTATAGTGGCCCTGGGCCGTGGCATTCTTCTGAGGATTATTGGAGTTCATTAGGTTGGTGCAAATACATAATTATGGCTCTAGACCATGAGTTTCAAATCATCGTAACTAGGACACGAGTCTGAGTAAACTCTGGGAGATGGTGAAGGATGGGGAGGCCTGGTGTGCTGCAAGCCATGGCATCACAAAGTGCTGGACACGAGTGAGCAGCTAAACAGCAAGGCTCAAACACATCATCATCAATCAAAACAAGAGCCGTTACAATCGACACATTTGCCAGTTAGAAATAAGTTTGTTTATGCTGTAGGCATAAAGTAAAAAATCCATGCTTCGGGATTCATTGAACTCTTGGAAAGCGTTTTCTGCACCCTGCTGGTTGTAGAAGCATTTTCCTTGCAAAAAGTTGTCAGGGCACTTGGAGAGGTGGTGGTTGGTTGGTGAGAGGTCAAGTGAGTATGGTGGATGGCAAAGCTTTGTAACCCAGTTGGTCCAGCTTTTGAAGTGCTGGTTATATCGAGTGCCGTCGGATTGCCGTGGGGATGAATTGGGCCGTTTCTGTTGACCAGTGCTGGTTGCAGGCTTTGCAGTTTTTGGTGCATCTCGTCAATTTGCTGAGTATACTTCTCGTGTGTAATGCTTTTGCAGGGGCTCAGAAATCCTGTCGAGGATAGACTGGCAGCCGACCACCAGACAGTGGCCAGGACTTTTTTTTTTGGCGCAAGTCAGGCTTTGGGAAGTGCTCTGGAGCTGCTTCTCAGTCCAGCCGCTAAGCGGGTTGTTGCCAGTTATCCTGTACAATCCACTTTCATAGCATGTCACAATCCGATCAGTTTGTTGACCGGTTTGTTGTTGGTGCACAGAATAAGGAGAAGATGACACTTCAGAACGATGGTTTTTTTTTTTTTCTTCTGGTCAGCTCATGAGGCACTCTGGAGAAGGAGATGGCAGCCCACTCCTGTATTCTTGCCTGGAGAATCCCAGGGACAGAGGAGCCTGATGGCCTACAGTCCACAGGGTTGCAGAGAGTCAGACCCGACTGAGTGGCTTAACACAGGAGGCTGTCATTTATCAAGCTTTTTCACCTCTTCCGATTTGCTTCAAATGCCCAGCAACAGTAGAATGGTGGATGTTGAGTTCTTGAGCATCTTCACGTGTAGTTTTAAGATCAGCGTCAACGTTCTCAGTTGGTCGTTGTCACCGTGCAGTGTCCGCTCCTCATCTTCAAGGCTCTCGTCTCCTTGCAAAACTTCTTGAACCACCACCGCATTGTACATTCATTAGCAGTTCCCGGGCCAAATGTGCTGATGTTGTGAGTTGTCTCCACTGCTTTACAACCCATTTTGAACTCAAGAAAAATCGCTCGAATTTGCTTTTTGAATAACAGAGTTTCCATAGCCTAAAGTAAATATAAGATAAACAGCAAATTAAAAATCATTAGCAAAAAAAAGCATAAAGCAAGAAATGCGCGTTAAATGTGGTTATGTTATACATCATTTTAAGAATGTATTCCAGTATCAAACAGCAAATTTCAACAAGCAAAAGCCATGGTTAATTTTGTACCAGCCTAATATTACAGCAGTTATTAGTAGATGCTTGGAGTCAGGCTGTGAACTTGGCTTTTTCCAAGCCTTCTGAACTGTTTGTTGGCGGCCTGAAATCCTAAACCCAGGCTCACTTGGAGCCCGCTTCTGCTGACTGTCTTCTCATCTGCATGGGGGTCACTCTCTGCGGCTTTGCTTGTCTAGTTGAAAACTGGGCGTGTTATAGTGGCCCTGGGCCGTGGCATTCTTCTGAGGATTATTGGAGTTCATTAGGTTGGTGCAAATACATAATTATGGCTCTAGACCATGAGTTTCAAATCATCGTAACTAGGACACGAGTCTGAGTAAACTCTGGGAGATGGTGAAGGATGGGGAGGCCTGGTGTGCTGCAAGCCATGGCATCACAAAGTGCTGGACACGAGTGAGCAGCTAAACAGCAAGGCTCAAACACATCATCATCAATCAAAACAAGAGCCGTTACAATCGACACATTTGCCAGTTAGAAATAAGTTTGTTTATGCTGTAGGCATAAAGTAAAAAATCCATGCTTCGGGATTCATTGAACTCTTGGAAAGCGTTTTCTGCACCCTGCTGGTTGTAGAAGCATTTTCCTTGCAAAAAGTTGTCAGGGCACTTGGAGAGGTGGTGGTTGGTTGGTGAGAGGTCAAGTGAGTATGGTGGATGGCAAAGCTTTGTAACCCAGTTGGTCCAGCTTTTGAAGTGCTGGTTATATCGAGTGCCGTCGGATTGCCGTGGGGATGAATTGGGCCGTTTCTGTTGACCAGTGCTGGTTGCAGGCTTTGCAGTTTTTGGTGCATCTCGTCAATTTGCTGAGTATACTTCTCGTGTGTAATGCTTTTGCAGGGGCTCAGAAATCCTGTCGAGGATAGACTGGCAGCCGACCACCAGACAGTGGCCAGGACTTTTTTTTTTGGCGCAAGTCAGGCTTTGGGAAGTGCTCTGGAGCTGCTTCTCAGTCCAGCCGCTAAGCGGGTTGTTGCCAGTTATCCTGTACAATCCACTTTCATAGCATGTCACAATCCGATCAGTTTGTTGACCGGTTTGTTGTTGGTGCACAGAATAAGGAGAAGATGACACTTCAGAACGATGGTTTTTTTTTTTTTCTTCTGGTCAGCTCATGAGGCACTCTGGAGAAGGAGATGGCAGCCCACTCCTGTATTCTTGCCTGGAGAATCCCAGGGACAGAGGAGCCTGATGGCCTACAGTCCACAGGGTTGCAGAGAGTCAGACCCGACTGAGTGGCTTAACACAGGAGGCTGTCATTTATCAAGCTTTTTCACCTCTTCCGATTTGCTTCAAATGCCCAGCAACAGTAGAATGGTGGATGTTGAGTTCTTGAGCATCTTCACGTGTAGTTTTAAGATCAGCGTCAACGTTCTCAGTTGGTCGTTGTCACCGTGCAGTGTCCGCTCCTCATCTTCAAGGCTCTCGTCTCCTTGCAAAACTTCTTGAACCACCACCGCATTGTACATTCATTAGCAGTTCCCGGGCCAAATGTGCTGATGTTGTGAGTTGTCTCCACTGCTTTACAACCCATTTTGAACTCAAGAAAAATCGCTCGAATTTGCTTTTTGAATAACAGAGTTTCCATAGCCTAAAGTAAATATAAGATAAACAGCAAATTAAAAATCATTAGCAAAAAAAAGCATAAAGCAAGAAATGCGCGTTAAATGTGGTTATGTTATACATCATTTTAAGAATGTATTCCAGTATCAAACAGCAAATTTCAACAAGCAAAAGCCATGGTTAATTTTGTACCAGCCTAATATTACAGCAGTTATTAGTAGATGCTTGGAGTCAGGCTGTGAACTTGGCTTTCCCTTTAGACAGGCAAGCATTTCACATCTCTGATCTGTTCTTGCCTCTTTGGTGTTTCTTCACGCTCGCACCCTAGGCCTGTAAGATTTGGAAGTTGGCTTACCATCCAGGTAGAAATGGCCTTGCTGTCTACGTGGTCTTTCTTCTGGGGCTTCCCTGGGTTCTAGTTGCTATGCCAGCTTTGGGCTTTGTACTTTGATGTCTCAAGCCTTCTACAAGCTGAGCACAGCTGGGACAGAGTATCCCATTCACAGATCTGGCTCCATGCTCCTCTTTAAACAAAACAATTTCTTACTGGTCTCTGACTGCTGTTTCCCCAGGCCACTGGTGGGTTCCTTTGAGTATGTGTAGCTCAGCTGTTAGCCAGAGATCTCAGCATTTTATGCTCCAGATTTGAGCGGTGCTCCTCCTGCGATGCTGATGCTGCCTGAAAGCCCTGATTCTGTCGTTGCTTTCCTAGCTCTGAACTCTCGTACCTGGCACCTTCAACTGTTAAGGCTCTGGTCTTTTCCCATCACCATTTTTGCAGCCATAACTTTGGGGATCAGGCAGTGTCCTCAAGCCAAGGAAACACATCGTTACCTTTCTTAGAGCTTAGGGTTGTTATTCTTGAGATTTAACCCTTTCCCTGGCTTCTGGATGAGATGGCATCACTGACTCCATGGACATGACTTCGAGCAAGCTCCAGGAACACAGGGAAGCCTGGCCTGCTGCAGTCCATGGGGTTGCAAAGAGTTGGATACTGCTGAGCAACTGAACGAACTGGCTTCTGTAAGCACTGTCTTTCGGTAGTTTTTAAAATGTTTTTTTTTCCAGTTCATGTTTCATAAATGTTATCAGTGTTCTCATGACTGCCTCAGTCCTCCTGCCATTACAGAGAACTGGCTTTTGGTTTGTTTGGAACTACTAGGGAACACTGATCTGTTTCCAGAGCATGTCTTCCTGTGTGCTTTCATTGCTTTGTAGGGTTATTCTTTTTTTTCTTTGTAATATGTTTGTGTGAGATTCAACCACCGTCCTTTTTCTGCTGTTCATTTTTATTTAAAAGTAGCCTCTGCACTTCCGGAAGGGGCGCACGGGTCGGGAGAGGGCTTCTCAAGGCGCAGCCCTGAGCTCCCTCTTGCTGGCGCCCGGCCTGGTCCTCCTGAGGCCCGGCTCCGCCCTGCATCCCCGCCTTCTGCTCTCACCTGGACCTCCTCTGTCCGCTGCCCCAGCCGTCCGTGTCTGCTCAAGTTTTAGCCGGTCCCTGGCGGTTTCCCTCGGCAGAAGGAACTCTGCCGGCTCGGTCTCGAGAACTCCGAGGGCCTAGCCAGCCCCGGCCCCTGAGCCCCGGCCTGGATTCTGCGCTCGCCCGTGGGTGAGTGTGCAGAGGTTGCCGCCGGCCCCCAGTGGGTGTGCTGTGCTCTCCAGGGCCCCTGCCGAAGGTGCTGCGGCTCCTCCGTTCACATCCATCCACGCCCTGTGGCTTCCCACCTGCACGGATCGTTGTCCATTGGAGTCTCGTGGCTCTTTGTGATTTTTCCCTTCTCAACAGTATTTTTGTGGTTTGGGGTCTTCTGGCTATTCCTGAAGGTTTTGATCATTTTTTTAGGGCCTTGGGAAAACTGACACCCTCTCCTCTCCCCATCCTCCCTGAGTTCCTCCTGTCTTGAGAGGAGACAGGGACTTTGGGTCAGAATTCTTGCCCGTTCTCACACCAGCTCCCTCCTGTCGTAGGGCTGACGATGACAACCGTTCCCGGTCGTCCCTCTGCTTGTGGGGGGTGGGGTGGGGGGGATGCCTGGTGTCTCGGCTGTGCCTGTGGGTCTCTGGTCTCACGTCCCGCCTCGCAGGCTCTGTCTCCGAACCTCTGGATCGCTGGGCATCCGTGGGAGCCTTCAGGGAGGCATCGGACTGCAGATTGTGTTTATCCTGCTTCATCGTTGGATTTTCACGTTTATGTTCTTAAAGGTTTTCCTACTTGCCCACTTATGAGTAGTACATTTTAAAATAAGTCAGCTTTGTGTTTCTTTGCTTGTTGAACTGGAAGGACGAGTTAAGGCATTTTTGTCCACCATAGTGGCAAAAATGAAAATATCATTTCATTTTCCGTGATGTGAGTGTCTCGTTACTTAACATGCCTTCTCTGCTCTCTTAACCTTTCTGATTTTTGAAAAACCTTTGTTCTCTGTGCGTGTTCTAAGAGTTTGCCATCTTCCCCTTAGGAAGCCAGTGTACATGCCGTAACTTTTGTGGAGCTTGGGTTTTCAGCCACTTAGACGTAACTGGTGTAGATAAAAGGCAGAGAACAGTGTGGTTCGGCTACTCGCCACATTTCAGAAACTCACAGACCATCAATGAGAAAGGTCTATGACTGTCACCACCCTCTTCCGTTCTCCCCACGAGGATGCAGTAACTGAGACTCAGAGAAGCTCTTGCTGAAGTGCAAGACTCCGGGACCTCCCCTCAAACACCCTCGCATCCCTGCAGAGCGGGCGGCACTCATGCCCTCCGAGAACAGCTCATGTTGCAGAACAGAGGCCTCGGTCACCCCATCAGGTCAGCGGTCCGAGGGCCGGAGAGACCCGGCTCTGGTCCCGGACGCTTGCCTTCTGCTCTCCCAGGAGGAAAGGCTGGCTCAGGCCGTCGGATCTGCTTGGGGCTTCATGTTTTCTTCTCGGGTGGTCTTAGCGTTGCTCTCTGCTCACCCGGTGGACAGCAGAGTCGCCCTCGCGCGGCGCTCTCTAGCGTGTTTCGCGGACTTGAGTAACATGCATCCGCTGCTACAGGGGCAGGAACCTCATGCCCCGCCAGCCTCCGTGCCATGCCAGTTGTAGGCACACATTCCATGTGTGTCTCAGTGGCAGATCAACCCTTAAGAGTAATTCAGCTTAATGGTTGAGGTGTTTTTTGTAGGCTCATCACTTAAATGAAAACACACAGTTAGAAAACCCTGCAGGACTCTGGGCTCATGCAGCCCGAATATTCGCTGCATCTCTGTCTCTGCCCCGTGTGTCCCGGCTTTCTCCCCGCGTGGTACTTCCTCTGCGTTCCCCCTGTTCCTTGTAGTACAACAGGGAGAACACAGATTTCCTCGACTCCATCCTGCAGTCGGTTTCTGCACACCTGACATTGTTTGCATGTTGAGTTCAGCTGTATTTGTTTTGAATCTGATAAAACAGGGAGGAATTGTTTCTTGAAGTTCCATGGTTAACAATGGCTTTAGCTAGAATAAAGGTTTGAATTATATTTTCACACTAGACAAAAAATTAGGCTAGACTAAGACGGTGCTTTTGAATGGGAATAATGCCTGTATAAACCAGAGTCTATTTCAAGGCGCTAAGACCTATTAATATGCTAATCAGAGAGTGAATTAGCTCCCATCCGCCCAACCTGATGAGTAAATTTTGCTTTTACTTTTAGAAATTTCCAAAACCGAGTATGATAGCTCGTGTTCATCCAGCTCTTGGTGGCGAAGGTACCTGGTTGGTTAAAGGGAGCAGGAACGTGGTTGCTGTGAACGGCCTGGAAGGCCAGGTCAGGACTTAACCCGGAGCAGGCGACGCTTCGGGGTCAGATCCCTGGCTTGTCAGGTCCAGGCCTGCAGACTTTTTCCTAGCTGTCACCGTAGAAGGGCCCTGTCTGCACATTTGTTAATTCTTCCGTAGTTAAGAACGATTTTCTCTGGCAAGATTAGTTAGCAGGAATGTTCGATAGAAGTGACGCTCACGGTAAGCCACGTGAAAAACTGCGTTACGTTGCACAGATACGACTTCAGATAAAAGTAGCAGTTGTTTATTTTTAATAAACTTACTTTAAAAATTTCAGCAGAGAAAGAATACTTGATTTAAAATAGGGTTTGTAAGAGTACCTCTGCAGTGGGGGTGGGCCGTCACCCCCAGCTTAAGTTCCCTCCAAGGGGGCTCTTCTGGCCAATTACTGAGCATCTTCCGAGGGCAGAGCAGCCGTCACTGACCCCCCACCAGCACTGTGATCTGACCCCTGGGAGAGCCCTAGCATCCAACAGTGAGACTCTCAGGAGTGGCCTATAGCGGTTTTTTAACCTAGCTTTTAATTACACCACACTTAGCTTCATTGTTCTTAGACAGTAAATGTGAACGTTACCAGTAAGGCAGGCGCCCTCTTTCACCCTGGCTCCTGATCTCTTGTCTTCTCACCCCCGCCCGCTTCCCACCCCAGCGACCCCTGATCAGTCTCCTCGGGAGCTTCCAGAGCATCTCTGCACCCTCGCTCCGCTCAGTCGTCAGCATCTCGTGGAGCTGGTCAGAGATGTAGAAGCTGCGAGCCTGGGCTCAAAACCTGCCTTCTAAGAAGACACCGCCAGTGTGTTTAAAATTTACGTCAGTGGTCTACTGTTGTAACTTTCTCCATCCCCAAAACACCCTTGGACGCTTCTAACAGTCTCTGTCTTGGTGTCCGGTGGGTCCATCTCTTGCCCGGAAGGAAGTGCCCCGTCACTTCCCCACTGGAGGACGTGAGCCTGTCTGCAACCCTTTGTTTTTCCGAGACGCCCAGCGCTGCAGTTAACTCTCCGGGCTGCTGTGTCTCATGTACACAGGCCGAGGAAATAGCTGGATGGAAGAGTGTGAGCGTTGTTAATTTAGAATTGCCCTCCAGAGTGGCTGTGTCAGTCTGGCTCTGAGTTGTCTTGGCGGCCGAGTTGCATATTCTTTCTTCATAACATTCTTTCAATTGCTGCAGCTTTGTGTTTTCGTATCAAGTTTCATAACAAGTCCCATCTTTCTTGGGATTCAGAATTATAATGACTTAAATTTCACATTTGTCTTCTATAGGAAATTTAAAATCAGCCTATCAGTTTTTGTGAAAAGTTCTTTTGGAATTTCCATGGCAGGAGATTGTACTGAATTTCTAGATTCACATGGATTGGAAGTTGGAGCCTTCTGCTCTTCATGCCTGAGTGTGGTATCTCTCTCTCTTTTAGCTGTGATTCCTTCAGCTAAAGTTTTATAGTTGTAAGTCTGTCTGTGCACTTATGTACATGTGGGTTGCGTACAGTAGTTTTATTTTCTGTTAGGTTTATTCTTAGGTAATTTTTCTAGCTGTTATGAATGAGAGTTCTTAGAAGACTGGCTTTTTATTGATTGCCAGCTCGTAGGAAAATCACCGGGGTCCTTTTGTGTGTTGGTCTTGTGCCTGGTTCTCTTGCTCGACGCTAATCGTTTTAATCATCAGTTAGACCACCAGGATCTCCTGAGTAATTATGGTTTTATACATACGTCCCCCTTAGTATTTACACGTGGATTTCACTTTCTCACCCAAAGTGGGCTGAGGGCTCCTGGGTGGCAGGACAGGGGACACCAGCAGTCACGCTCGTCCCTCACCAGGAGCACGTGTAACACACCACTGTCAAGAGTGTGATCGTTTCTGAAAACATCTTGCAGTAGGTCTTCTCCTAGCCAGGTTTTTTTTTTTTTTTTTTTTTTTAATTTGGCTAAGAAGTCTTCCTTTCTTGTTTCAACCCCGGCGAGCTTTTCCAGCATCTGGTGATGATGTTCTACTTTGCCCAACCTGAGAGCTTCCTTGTCGCTCAGCTGGTAGAGAACCCGCCTGCAGTGCGGGAGACCTAGGTTCGACCCCTGGGTCGGGAAGCTCCCTGGAGGAGGGCCTGGCCCCCTACTCCAGGATCCTTGCCTGGAGAACCCATGGACAGTGGAGCCCAGCGGGCAGAGTCAGACACGACGGAGCGGCCAGCACACCCAGCCCTGCACCTGAGCACGCGCACGTGCGTGCCCTGGCCGCTCCTGGGACCGCCACGCCCCCTCGGTCACCGTTATTCTACTGCCCCTGGTGGCATTCAGTTTGCTCACTGACATGTTTAGGAAGTTTCGATCTCGGCTCTGAAATTGACCCATGCTGTTTTTTTCACTTGGGAATATTCTCCTTTGGTTTGGGTATCAGTTGTTGTCAGAATGAAATTGTTTCTCGATGTTTTGGTGGAATTCACCTTAAGATCTCCATCTCAGACTCTTGAACAGAAGCTTTGGTGATGTGACATTCATGTTTTTTCTAATAACAATGAGCATTAACTTCGATGGGTCTATACCGCACTCACACTATTTTCATTTCCACTTTTAGTTAAAATTATTCTTAGCAAACTTTGGGGAACAAAACGCATTTTCCGAAAATGTTGGAGTAATAAGTTCTGTTAAACTTTGTGTGTAAGCAGCTGTTTTTATACTTAGCGAGTTATCATAGAGTTGAAATCATGAGGGGAGAAGCACCTGTAAGTAAAGTAAAGTTGAGCGCCTCAGAAAAGGAAGCTGAACAGCGGCTCGGCCGTCCTGTTGAGCTACATGCACAGCAAGCCCGGGAAGTCAGAGGCGTTGGCGCTCTCGGAAGCTCTGTTGCGGGTTGCCGAGGGTTTAGGGTTATCGGAGCAGAGCAGACCTCTCAGGAGTGAGGTCCCTGTGGGCTCCTGTTGGCACGCGGCGTTGGTGCAAACGCATTGAGAGAAGGGTCCCCTGCGATGATGGGACATCGCAGGGCCAGCTGTCAGCCCCACGTGTCACAGTCGATCCTGGTTTTCTCTCTGTGACTCAGTGCCCCCATGCCCTCCCCCCCCCACCC
>SJYG01001082.1:194016-223967 GCA_006410535.1 Litocranius walleri | reverse complement strand
CCCCCACCCCCCCAGTCTCGGAGTCAGCTTGGCCACCTGTCGGTCGGAACTCGCATTGTAACAGCGCCTGCTGAGATGCCAGTAACAGTCGCAGGTGCCCCTGTTTTCTCAGCCTCCTGCCTGCCGTTTCAGAGCACGCGTGCACGCCTGTGTGTGTGTGTATGTATGTATTGGAGAGAGACTGTGTGTGTGTGTGGCTGTATGTATTGGACAGAGACTGTGTGTGGCTGTATTGGACAGAGATGGTGTGTGTGTGTGTGGCTGTATGTATTGGAGAGACACAGGATGTTTACCCAGATGCTCAGTGTTCTGGGGCTTCCCCTGTGGCTCAGCTGGTAAAGAATCTGCCTGCAGCACGGGAGGCCTGGGTTCGACCCCTGGGTTGGGAAGATCCCCTGGAGAAGGGAAAGGCTGCCCACTGCAGTACCCCGGCCTGGAGAGTGCCATGGACTGTTCAGTGCGTGGGACGGCAGAGTTGGACACGACTGAGCGGCTTTCACTGTTTGGACTTCCCTGGCGGCTCAGACGCTAAAGCGTCTGTCCACAGTGTGGGAGACCCGGGTTCAAGCCCTGGGTTGGGAAGATCCCCTGGAGAAGGAAATGGCACTCCACTCCAGTACTGTTGGCTGGAGAATCCCATGGACGGAGGAGCCTGGTAGGCTACAGCCCACGGGATCGCAGAGAGTCGGACACGCCTGAGCGGCTTCACTCCGCTCCGGGTGAGTAGGGCTGTGCTGCTCTCTCCTGTGGAGCTGATGTCGGCCTGACGGGCGGGTCCTGGCCACAGTGCATGTCCACCTGCCCCGCCTCTGTGGGGAGCCTCCTGGTTTCTGTTCCTAAGTATGGATATGCTACATAATTTATTTAACTTTTCTTTGTTAACCTTTAGGGTATTTACCAGTTTTTCAAATAGACTGCTGGGTCCGAAAGGACACACAGGTAAAGTCCTGTGCGTCACTGGACTGCCTTCCAGATAGTCGCTTGTTCCCATTCACGTCGAAAGTCTGTTTTCCTGTGTTTGTATCGACACTGCTGCTGCTACTGAGTCGCTTCAGTCGTGTCCGACTCTCTGCGACCCCATAGACGGCAGCCCGCCAGGCTCGCCGTCCTGGGATTCTCCAGGCAGGAACGCTGGGGTGGGCTGCCATCGCCTTCTCCGCAGCCTTCTGTCTAACGGACCGAAACTGGTGTGCAGTTGTCTTAATAGTGAGACCAGACCTGCCTTTCTTTGGCCATTTTAGTCCTTTTTCTTTTGAAAGGCATGCTTGTGCTGATGTTGCCATCAGCCACAGACTCCCCTGCTGTGAGTAACAGTGCTGTGTTGACGGTGCTTTTTCCTTCTCTCCTGCCAGTTGTAACTTTTAAAAATACATATCTTTTGCTCTACAGAATGTACAATATTATAAATCAACTATACTTCAGTTCTTAAATTTTGATATCTCACTTCTAAAAATTTTATTTTTTATTCTAGTTGATTTACAAGATGATGACAGTTTTAGGAGCAGAGCAGACTGATTCAGTTTTGTGTGTGTGTGTGTGTGTGTGCATTTTCAGATTCTTTACCGTCAGTAGGTCCTTGTTTAGCTATTTTATATATGGGTGTTGTGTCTGTGTTAGTCGCTCAGTCGTGCCCGACTCTTTGCGACCCCATGGACTGCAATCCACCAGGTTCCTCTGTCCATGAGATTTTCCAGGCAAGGGTACTGGAGTGGGTTGCCGTTTCCATCTCCAATTTTATATATAGTAGTGTGTCTGTGTCAGTAGGAAACTCCTAATCTACCCCTCCCCTACCCCTTCCACAAGTCTGTTTTGTAAACAGGTTCATTTGTTCCTGTCTCACGTTTGATTGTACTGATCTCGTTAATGAGGTCGTGTAGATTCTCATTGACTTTATAACTGTTCGCCTCTTTCTCACCTTTTCCTCCGCTGAGCTCTGGCTCCTTCATCGGCCGAGAAGGCCAGCGCGCACAGCAGAGGGCTGAGGATCATTGTCACAGAGGGATTCTTGATGTAAAAGTGTCCTTGGGGATCTGTGTGTCCTTAAAAACCTTAATAAAGTGCAGTCCTGTAGATTAAAACACGCACCTACCTTTTCCATTAGGTAATCGCTGCCATAGCATAAATTCCCAAACTGAAGTTCTTGGTTTTTGCAGCATGAGTACCACCCACGTGTTTGCTTTTTCTCTAAATTAGCTTACCTTCTCTTTTAAAAGTAAACTATTACTGCCATAAATGGAATCTCCTTTAGCTTAAACAGTACATAAAAAAATAGAGCAACAATATTAGTATGGGGAGGGGAATGTGATAACTGTAGGAAATTGATTTACAGAAACATACCTGAATGTCTGTTGGTGGGAGTGTAGCTGTTTCTCATCGGCCAGTAATAAAGGGAAGCTGCATGTTCCTTAGGGAGCTGAGATGAGCTTCTGTGTCAGTGACACTACTGATTGATTGATTGTTGGTTGATTACTAGTCTATAATTTTGTGTGAACCACGCAGGGTCAGTTCACAAGTTGAGAGTTGAAAGCGGAACCAGGTATATTTCACCATCTCAGCTGGTAGAGTCGAAGGTCAGGAGCTCCTGGTTCAGGTGATGAAAGTGACCTTGGTGTTATGGAGCCAGCAGAAGAAGCCTCTCTCCACAAACCGCTGTGAGCGTGTCCGGTCATTCGGCTGCTTTTTCAGGCCGTGGCCAGGGTGGGGGCTCCCTTCAGCACGCGTGGCTGCCGTCCAATGTGGAGAATGAAGCCCTCATCATGGCCTTCAAGTTCTTGTCATCATGGGCAGGACATTTTCATCTTTCAGAAGATACCCAGGTTATACAGATAGCAAATCTGTGGCTCCAGAGCTCCACTTTTGTGCTTTTGGGTTGGGGAGGGTCTGTTGATCTCACCGTGGGATGCTGCGGTGTAAGGATGAACCTGGAGGGCGTGAAGGAGCCCAAGTCCTTGCAGAGTGGGAGGTCCTCGAAGCTGTGCCTCATCCTGCCCGAGACGGCGTGGGCGTCCCTGCTCACATGTGCGAGGCTCTTTCTGCCGTGGGGATGGCAGTGTCAGCTTGGGAGTGTCGGGGTGAAGTGGCAGTTGGAGTCCTTCTCCATCTGTAGAAAGCAGAGGCAGGAGGATTCAGCGTCTCCTTAATAAATGTTAGCACTGAGTTTGCTCCTCTGTATGAACAGGGGTCTAGCTTCCCTCAGTTCCCACTAGTATTCATATTTCAGTGGTGACCTTTACCTTTAAGATTCTTAATCTTATCCGTGATGAGTTTACCAGAAAGAGTAAATATTCAGAGAACAGTCCCAATTCCATTTCTCAATTATGTATACTCGTATGACTCTTTGCGACCCCATGGACCGTACAGTCCATGGGATTCTCCAGGTCAGAATACTGGAGTGGGTGGCCTTTCCCTTCTCCAGGGGATCTTCCCAACCCAGGGGTAGAACCCAGGTTGCCTGCATTGCAGGCGGATTCTTTACCAGCTGAGCCACCAGGGAAGTCCAGGAATCCTGGAGTGGGCGGCCCATCCCTTCTCCAGTGGATCTTCCCAACCCGGGAATTGAACCAGTGTCTCCTGTGCTGCAGGCAGACTCTACCAGCAGAGCTATCAGAGAAGCCCCATACTTGTACACAGCACTTGTAATAAAATACTGCCAACTTCTGGGAGTAACTTTTGATCTGTCTCTGCTAAGAACGCCTTCCTTGTCAGTGTGGAGATTCCAAGCTCAGGAGTCTTGATCCGGTGCTGGGGTCTTGTATCTAATCTTTCTGTACCTTCATTATTTACAGGGATGAAATGCATATGAAATTTGCAGTTATCGCCCTTTTAAGTGTGAGACTCGGGGGCCCTGAGCAGCAGCGTTCAGTGTTGTCCAGCTGTGCCCACTGTCTGTCACCAAAACTTCCCATCCTCCCAGACAGAAGCTCTGTAACTCGAGTACAGCGCCTCGTTCTCCTTTCCTAGTCCCTGAGAAAGAAGCAAACTGTGCCTCTCTTTGTCTCCGTGAACCGCGCGTATTCTGGGTGTTTTATATGAGTGGACTCAAGTAATACTTGTCCTTCCATGTCTGACTTCTTTTAACATATGGCTCCCAAGGTTTATCCTTGTTGTAGATGCGTAAGAAACGCATTTCTTTCATGGTTGAAAAGAG
Source organism: Litocranius walleri (assembly GCA_006410535.1). Classification (NCBI taxonomy): domain Eukaryota; kingdom Metazoa; phylum Chordata; class Mammalia; order Artiodactyla; family Bovidae; genus Litocranius; species Litocranius walleri. The sequence continues at coordinate 219,820 of SJYG01001082.1, read as the reverse complement.
TCCAGTTTATCTTCTGTTCCTCCGTTCGTCCGTTCGTGGACACGTGGTGACTTCCGCATCTTGGCTGCAGTATATAATGCCGCAGTGAAATTAACATGTAAGTTTATCTGTGTCTCTTTCCAGTTTGCTTTACACCTATTAACTTTTACAAAAGAGACCTCCCTTAGTATCTGCTTTCACAGTAACGAAAGAAGTTGGAAGAAGAGTTTTACTTTTCTGGAAAAAGGTGAAAAGCAAAGTGCTGAGCGTGTGTCTTGCAGCTGCTGCGCAGGTAGTGGGCACCCCAGCAGTGAGAGGGGCCCGCCCCACAGGCTCCCCGCCCCCAGAACTGCACGCAGCGTCTCACCATCAGACCACCGAGGCTTTGAACTGTGTCTGAACACCTGGGCTTGACCTCTGCTGCTTCTGTGTATCTGAGAGCAAGACGGGTCCTGAGTTCATCGATGGTCCATCTTGCAGCATTTCAGCTTATGAGAGGTTTCCTAGGAACTCTCTACTTCAGGATAGTAAGAGAGCCCTGTGTATCTAGGAGCAGGTCATACGGGTGGGTCATAGTTTGGTCATATGGTATTATAATTCTGTGTTTAACTATGTTTAACCTCCAAACTATTATATAGCAGTTAACTCCCATTTTACATTCCAACCAGCAACACCACCAACATTTTTTTTTTTTTTTTTTTTTTAAAGCATAGCCTTCCTAATAGGTGTAAGGTGGTATCTCATAGTAATGATGTTCACCCTCTTTTCATGTATTTATTAGACATTTGTATATTTTTGGAGAAATACCTACTCCTTTGCCCATTTGTTTTTCCCTTGAGTTTGTTGTGGAGTTGTAGGAGTTCTTTGTGTGTCTGAATATTAAACCCTTATCACAGACATGATTTTCAGATCTTTTCTCTTTTCTCCTGTTTGTTGGCTATCTTTTCATTCTCTTGATAGCGTCCTTTGAGATACACAATTGTAAAGTGAAAGGCCAGTTTGTCTGTATTTTTTTCCCTTGTGCTTGTGCTTTGGGTGTTGAGAATCCATCGCTAACTCCACTGTCATGAAGATTTATCCCTGGGTTCTCTTTTAAGCGTTTTGTGGGTTCTGTTCTTACTTTGAGATGTTGATCCATTTGGGCTGTTCTGTATATGGTGTGAGGTGTGGGCTTCCACCTTCATTCTTTCACCGCTGGCTCGCCGGCTGTCCCAGAACCTTTTCTTAAAGGGACTGTTCTTTCCCCACTGAACAGACTTGGGCATCTTGTCAGCACTGAGTGGGCCGTGGGCGTGGGCATCTGGAGCCTCAGTGCGATTCCTGTGCGTCTGCCCTCACGCCAGGGCCACGGTGCTTCGGCTTTGATGGCACTGGGTGGAGTTTTGAAATTGGGAAGCATGAGCCTCCTGCTGACAGCTTTGTTCTGCTTGGAGGCTGCTGTGACTCTCCAGAAACCCTTCCATCTGAATCTGAGGATCAGCTTTTCCATTTCCGCAAAAAGTGTGATGGAATTTCGATAATGATGCTACTGGATCTTTAGATCTCTTGGAGTGTTGTCCGTTGCCAGGTGTACAGAGACACACTGACATTTGTGTGTTTATCTTGTGTCCTGAAACTTGTTGAACTGATTTGCTTTCTTAGCTTTCATGTGAATCCTTTACAAATATTTTCTGTATACAAGGTCCTGTCATCTGTGAATAGTGATAGCTTTACTAGAGCTCCTTTTTTAATTTAGATGCTTCTTATGTATTTTTCTTTTCTGATTGCTCTGGCTAGAACTTCATTACAGTGTTGAATAGCCGTGGTGAATGTGGGGCATCCTGGTCTCACCATTGAGTAAGATGTTAACTGTGGGTTTTTCATAAATGCCTTTCATCGTGTTGAGGTTCTCTACTGTTCTTAGTTTGTTGAATGTTTTCATCATGAAAGGGACCGATTTTATCAGAGCCCTGTCTCATTGATTGAAGTGATCTTGTGTTTTTTTCCCTTTGTTTTATTAATGTGATATATTAATTTGTGATATATTGATTTTCTTCTGTTGAATTACCCTTGTTTCTGGGATAAATCACATTTGGTCATAGTCCCTTTAATGTGGGTTCAGTTTGGTGATACAGTTGATCTCATTTGTGTATTCCATGTTTGTGAATTCTCCTACAGGCTAAAATTTATTTGTAACCGCAAAATGAGTATCATGGTGCCTTCATGGTTCTTCATGATGCTCTGAAAGTGGTGGAAAATTTGAGTCACCTGACATGCACCTTTAGCTGAAATCAACCAAGGAGACACTGTCTTCTTGTTTCAACGTAACTGCTGTGAATATTGAGAATCTGCTGTATTTTGTTGAGGGTTTTTGCTTCTGTATAGTCCATGGTATGCAGGTCAGGAAGCAACAGTTAGAACTAGACATGGAACAACAGACTGGTTCCAAATAGGAAAAGGAATACGTCAAGGCTGTATATTGTCACCCTGCTTATTTAACTTATATGCAGAGTACGTCATGAGAAACGCTGGGCTGGAAGAAGCACAAGCTGGAATCAACATTGCCAGGAGAAATATCAGTAACCTCAGATATGCAGATGACACCACCCTTATGGCAGAAAGTGAAGAAGAACTAAAGAGCCTCTTGAGAGTGAAAGAGGAGAGTGAAAAAGTTGGCATAAAGCTCAACATTCAGAAAACAAAGATCATGGCATCTGGTCCCATCACTTCATGGAAAATAGATGGAAAAACAGTGTCAGACTTTATTTTCTTGGGCTCCAAAATCACTGCAGATGCTGACTGCAGCCATGAAATTAAAAGACACAACTCCTTGGAAGGAAAGTTATGACCAACCTAGATAGCATATTCAAAAGCAGAGACATTACTTTGCCAACAAAGGTCGATGTAGTCAAGGCTATGGTTTTTCCTGTGGTCATGTATGGATGTGAGAGTTGGACTGTGAAGAAAGCTGAATGCAGAAGAGTTGATGCATTTGAACTGTGTTGTTGTAGAAGACTCTTGAGAGTCCCTTGGACTGCAAGGAGATCCAACCAGTCCATCCTAAAGGAAGTCAATCCTGAATGTTCGTTAGGAGGACTGACATTGAAGCTGAAACTCCAATACTTTGGCCACCTGATGGGAAGAGCTGACTCATTGGAAAAGACCCTGATGCTGGGAAAGATTGGGGGCAGGAGGAGAAGGGAACGACAGAAGATGAGACGGTTGGATGGCATCACTGACTCAATGGACGTGAGTTTGAGTGAACTCTGGGAGTCGATGGACAGCAAGGCCTGCGTGCTGCAGTCCATGGGGTCGCATAGAGTTGGACACGACTGAGCAACTGAACTGATAGTCTGTGGGGTTGCAAAGAGTCGAACATGACTGAGGGACTTTCATTTTTGCTTCTGTATTTGTAAGAGATACAGATGTGTGTAGCTTTATTGTGACATCTTTATCTGGCTTTATTATCAAGATACACCTCACAGGGTGAATTACGAAGTATTTCTTCTTCTCTTTGGGGGAAGAATTTGAGAAGGTTTGGAGCTAATTCTCCTTTTAATGTTTGAGAGAATTCACCACTGAGAAGGGCCTGGAAAATTGGTGGTTTATTGCTAGTTGACTCTCAGATGGAACCACGTGGTTAAACGAGAACTCTGTTCACTGCACACGTCTTGCACGTGACTGGTAAGATTGTGGCAGAAGCAAGGTATACTCAGTAGAGGTTTATCAAAACAAAAACATGGGTTAATGGTGGTAAACTATAATACTTAGTTAAAAATGAGAGAAGGACATGTGTGAGACCAGATTGGGCATGGAGACAGCAGATGTGAGTCAAGACTGTCTTAGGCAAACCAGCACATATGCTTATCCTCTTGAATCTATAAAATTAAGCTTCTCTGTAGCTTCTCTTTCTGTTTCCCAGTTGGGGCAGCAAGTAGTTTCCTAATAGTTTTCAGCTACAGCCTCACGCCCACACTCTACTTGTACACAACCACCCCGCAAGCTGATTAATTCCCAAGTTAGGTCATGTTGATCCCGCACTTGAAACCCAGCCTTCACTTAACCTCGGAGTCGCTAGTGGTCCTGCAGGGGCCGTGCGCACGTGCAGCATCTGTGTGTGAGGGCGGCTTGCAGATCTGGGTCCTGTCCCAGGCACGGAGAGTCAGGAGGTCTTGGGAAGACACTAGCACGTGAAAATACCCATCTCCCTCGTTCATGAGGTTATCATGGTGCCACCCAGCTCTCTCAGGCCCCCAGCGTCCTATTGGGTGGACTGGAATGCCTTTTTCCCACCTTCTTCCATCAGCCAAGAGGCTGTTGGAGACCGAGCATCCGGTGCTAGTCGGGTCTAGGTCTCTAAACCTGACACTCAGTGGTGACTGTTGAGTGATTATAGGTAGAAAATTCAAGGGTCTTTCCAGTTTCTTGTCATGAACTGAGAATGTGTGAAGTAGGATTTGTCTAGTCACTATATGAAGCTCATGGTAGACATCAGTTCTGTCTTTAAAACTTTTTCCCCCAAGATTGAAGCGGTGATTCTTAAATTCAGACTTTTAACATTGTGCCGAAGAACTGATGCTTCTGAACTGTGGTGTTGGAGAAGACTCTTGAGAGTCCCTTGGACTGCAAGGAGATCCAACCAGTCCATTCTGAACATCAACCCTGGGATTTCTTTGGAAGGAATGATGCTGAAGCTGAAACTCCAGTACTTTGGCCACCTCATGCAAAGAGCTGACTCACTGGAAAAGACTCTGATCCTGGGAGGGATTAGGGGCAGGAGAAGGGGACGACAGAGGATGAGATGGCTGGGATGGCATCACAGACTTGATGGACATGAGTCTGAGTAAACTCGGAGATGGTGATGGACAGGGAGGCCTGGCGTGCTGCAATTCATGGGGTTGCGAAGAGTCGGACACGACTGAACTGAACATTGTGCTTTAGAGCAGACAGAAAACAAACCACCCCTTAAACATTCACAATCACGCTTTTATTTTAATAGCAGCCGTATTTTTCTGCGACCTGGAAGATGCAGGAAGCCTCCAGCAATCTGAGGATGGAACCAGGAACTGTTTGCAGGAGTTGTGGGGTTTTTCCTGCAGCTCGGGATTGCCATAAGAATGTTTAGGAAGATCTGCTAAAGCTTTTCTGAGCGTTCTTGCCAGCAGACACGTGTCAGACTCAAAGGCCTGGGAGCAGTCTGGTTAATGACCAGCATTTCTTTCACTTATACATAATGACGTTTAGTAAAATTTAATCATAATCACCTATTATTTAAAATTTGGCAGGCTTTTTCCAGAAATAAAGTAACCTCTGTAAGGCAGGATTTTGGGGGTGGGGGCAAAGGAATCCACATATAATATCCAAGGTCTCAAACAAATAGTGGGCACTCAATATTTGTTTAATAAATGAATGAATTTAGGGTAAAGCTCAAGGATAACAGATTGATTCCTTGCTTAAAATTCTTTCCTATAGCAGATTTTTATAGAATTTGGAGTTTTATGAAAACGTTTAGACAGAATTACCTTTGATATCCTTTACCAAACATTGCCAGTCAATTTCACATCAGTTGCTAGTTAGTAGGAGGGCCAGATTTATGCCTCTTGTTAGGATTTTGAAAATGTTCTGTTTTTGACAAATGAGAAAATGAGCAGGACTATAAGGACAAATCACAGCTTTCTTGTTGAAACTGATGACAGTGAAGGTCTCACAGGCAAGCAGGAAGCTACGTCATGAGTGGCTGACCTGAATTTTTCTTCCCGTTTAGTGAAAAGCCAGGTATCTTGACCAGGATGCTTCTTGAAGTAATAGACCAGGACAGTTTGCGATGTGTGGCTATGTATTGCCTTCTGATGGTGCGTCTCAGTCTTGATTTGATTTTTTATGGGGTACTCAGTGTTGAGGGTCTTAGGCCTTAACTGCATGGAGGACACTCTGAGATGGTCTCCTTCAGGCTCCCCATGAAGCCCCGTGACACTGGTGCAGGTCAGTCGGTTCTTTATTATTTTTCTATATCTTACTGACTTGTAGTTAATTTACAGTGTTGTGTTAATGTCTGCTGTCCAGCAGAGTGATGTATTTATCCATAAAAGCCTTCTTTTTCACATCCCTTTCCAATGACGGTTTATTTGGGGGGGTTGGATATGGTTCCCTGTGCTCTGCAGTAGGACCGTGTTTGGTTATCCCTCTAATATGTGATCATTTGCATCTGAGAACCCCAAACTTCCAATCCATCCTTCCCCCACCCCTCCCCTTGGCAACCACAAGTCTCTCTCCTGTCTATAAATTTGTTTCATAGATAAATTTGTTTGTGTTATATTTTTAGATTCTATGTAGCATATGGTATTTCCTTTGACTTACCATGACTTAATCATATTGATTATCTCCAGGTCCATCCATGTTGCTGGAAGTGACATCAGTTCGTCCTTTTGTATGGCTGAGTAATATTCCATTGTGTATATGTATACACACACCCCACATCTTTATCTGGTCATCTGTCAGTGGGTTGTCTCCATGTCTTGACTACAGTGTAGCGTGTTGCTGTGAGCATAGGGGTGCATGTAATTCTTTGGATTACAGTTTTGTCTAGATATGTGCCTAGGAGTGGGTGGGATGGTCTTTTGTTTTTGAAGGTGACAGAGGCAAGAGACAGATTACTTTAGTGACTAAGTTGGACTGTGAGGAAAGCTGAGTGCCGAAGAATTGATGCTTTTGAACTGTGGAGTTGGGAAAGATTCTAGAGAGTTCCTTGGACTGCAAGGAGATCCAACCAGTCCATCCTGAAATAAATCAGTCCTAAATATTCATTGGAAGGACTGATGCTGAAGCTGAAACTCCAGCACTTTGATCACTTGATGCGAAGAACTGACTCATTAGAAAAGACCCTGATGCTGGGAAAGATTGAAGGCGGGAGGAGAAGGGGACCACAGGATAAGTTGCTTGGATGGCATCAGCGACTCCATGGACATGAGTTTGAGTAAGCTCTGGGAGTTGGTGATGGACAAGGAGGCCTGGCACGCTGCAGTTGATGGGGTCACAGAGTCGGACATGACTGAGCAACTGAACTGAACCAATTACTGAAACAGATAAGCTAAGTTTTGGCAAAATGAGTCTTTATGGAAGTATATGTGCTCAGTCACTCAGCGATGTCTGACTGTTGTGGCCTCGTGAACTGTATGCAGCCCATCAGGCTCCTCCGTCCATGGGATTTTCCGTGCGAGGATACTGGAGTGGGTTACCATTTCCTTCTCGGGATCTTCCCGGCCCAGGGATCAAACCAGCATCCCTCGTGCCTCCTGCTTTGGCAGGTGGATTCTTTGCACTGCTGCCACCTGGGAATCCTGTATGAAAGCATCCATCAGTGATTATCTGCCTCGTGCCTTCTGAGGTTAACAGAATTATCAACAGAAGTTACAGAAAGTAAGGCCAATACTGAACAGTGTGATGCTTACGTGGTATGTTTTTTTCAAAGATTCTTCAAGTGCTCTCTGCTTGGTATGTTGCTTATTATTAATAGTTTATTTGGGGGCAATTATTTAAGTATATTTTCTTTATTCTTTCTCACTTCGGTGCTCCTGAATATAATCTTTACTATTCAAAGGACTTTGTTCATTAATTTTTTATTTTTAACATAAAATCTCCCCTAAATGGTTATTCCAGAATGGAGTCCCTCCCCCACAAGTTTAAGCCATTAGGTCATTCCTTCTGGGACTTCCCTGGTCCGGGGGATGCAGACGGTGCAGGTTCGATCCCTGGTTGGGAACCTAAGGTCCCACATGCCTCTTGGTCAAAAAATGAAACAGAAGCAATGTTGTAACAGGTTCAGCTGTTCAGTGGTCATGCCTGGCTCTGCAGCCCTGTGGACTGGAGCACGCTGGGCTCCTCTGTTCTCCATTGTCTCCTAGAGCTTGCTCAAACTCATGTCCATTGAGTTGGTGATGCCCTCCAACCATCTCATCCTCTGTCGCCCCCTTCTCCTGCCCTCAGTCTTTCCCAGCATCAGGGTCTTTCTATTGAGTCAGCTCTTCACATCAGGTGGCCAAAGTATTGAGTTTCAGCTTCAGCATCAGTCGTTCCAATGAACACCCAGGACTGATCTCCTTTAGGATTGACTGGTTGGATCTCCGTGCAGTCCCAGGGACTCTCAAGAGTCTTCTCCAGCACCACAGTTCAAAAGCATCACTTCTTCAATGCTCAGCCTTCTTTATGGTCCAGCTCTCAGATCTGTGCATGACTACTGGAAAAACCGTAGCTTTGACTACGTGGACGTTTGTTGGCAAAGTGATGTGATGTCTCTGCTTTTTGATACTGACTAGATCTGTCAACTCACAGACACATCCAAAAAAAAAAAATCTTAAAGAGAATTCCTATTTATTTTGCACCTGCTGTGTGTCAGGCACTTAAAAGTTGGAGGGATGCAGCTGGAAGTAAACCCGTGAGCTCTGTGCCGTGGTGATACTCATGTGTGGACTTGGCAGGATGGAGCAGTGAAGCGTGCCGGGACAGACGGGCCAGGGTGGGGCGTGGGGGAGGAGACGGGAGCAGGGGAGGCCGCAGGGCCAGGAGGCGGGGGCCTGCGGGCCCGTCCCAGCCCTGGCCCTGCAGAGCGCGTGCTGGCCAGGGGGCCTCGGCTTTCCCTCCGGAACGTGTGTCCTCATGAATAAGCTGGTAAAAGTAACACGTGTTCAACCTACTTCATAGGGTTGTGTGGGTGAAAGGAATATTATTAGTAAAAAGGCTTTATAAATAGTGCAGGTGATAACCATTAACTTCTTTTAGCCTTAGATAATTGAATCTTCTCAGCCACACTGCAGCCAAATGCCATCATCGCGTGTCTTTCCTTGATTAACTCAGGAGATATTTACTGCCTGTCCATGTGCCAGGCACTGGGGAGGTAGCTGGCTTTTAAACAGACAAAAGCAGCTCTGCCCTCATCCTAGTTGAGGTATAATTGAAGATGTAGCGTTCAGTACCTCTTAAAATTGCTGCGTGTTTAAAAAGTTGAGTTTGGTGACCTTTGGTTAGATAACAAGTAAAGTTTGTATTTTAATGAGAAAGTCTGTATTTTAATAAAGGTGGTGATAGGAAACTTAGTGTGGTTTTATTTTCCCATTAATGATTTTGAGACCACTTAAAATACAGTCATCATTGTTTTGTAAAAATCCGTTTTTAAAGTGTTCGTGGAAGTCCTTCCCTTATAGAAATTCTATAGCTCTGAATTTATAGTGGTGTTCAGGGAGACCACTGAATATAATACATTTTGTGATGACACTGTAGATCAGGCAGTAGAAATACATCATTTGATAATCAAGAGCAGTTAGGTTATGAAAACCGCACGCTGGAATCTAGCTATGTTGGTGAAGTTGTTGACTGGTGAATGGGGCGACTGGTCCTCCGTTTGGGAGTGTGGAGCAGGAAGGGTGCAGATACTTGGGTACTTAATAAAGATTCCCAGCAGTTATTTGGAAAAAATAATGAATGAGTGACGCAGAGTTCTTAATGAAGCGAGTAAACAGTCCTGCAGGTTGCTTTGTAGAGCTCTTGTGTACTGTGGGTAGATAACGCGTCTCAAGCGCCGTCACTGTGGCTGGTTAGACTGAGCCGGGCTTGTCGCCGCGGCGCTGGCCCAGGTCTGCTCAGCCCGGAGCGGCTCCTGGTGCTGAACTGTCCGCGGGGTGCTCCTCCCCTTGCAGACCTTTCCGTCCCTGGGCTGCATGGCTGCTTGAACCTGGCTGTCCTGACCATCTCCTTGGGATCCAGCAGCCAGCACAGAGTGTATAATATTCCCTGTTAACTCCCAGCAAGCCACCTTGGGTAATTCAAAGCCCTGGCACCCCACTCCAGTGTCTTTGCCTGGAGAATCCCCGGGACGGGGGAGCCTGGTGGGCGGCCGTCTGTGGGGTCGCACAGCGTCAGACACGACTGAAGTGATTCAGCAGCAGCGGTAACACGAAAGGCACCAGGAGCAAGAAGCAGTCCGAGTCCTGGTCTCGAGTCACCAAGCGGGTCTGCGTGCGTCTGCCCTTCTGTTGTTGCTTTCATGTTATGTTAAACAACACACTGCAGGGTGAACAGTGGAAAGCCGCCCTTCCCTGTAATTAGAACTGATCCCCTGCCACCGTCCGTATGTCCTAGCTTTGAAAGAAATGTACAATGTTTGTGTGTTGAGGCTTTTGTGGATGAATTGACTGATTTTGATTTAAGCCTATAAAGCAACCCTAAACCCATTCATAAATAAGATGCCAGCTTGGCCTGGCAACAGCTTACCCTAATTGTTTACTCCAGCCATATAAACATAAAACCCACAGTGAGTAATAAGTGTTGTATCCGTTAAAACGGTATTCCCTGCAACGAAGTCAGCTCAGAGCTGCAAATGTGGCCTAATAAGCAAGGATTCCCAAAGCCGCCTTCCCCTGGGACAGAGCACAAATACGTTTGCGTATCTCTCGTCCGGCAGCGCCCTCCGTTTGCAGAGTTCTCCCTCCAGGACAGGTCTTTAATTTTTCTCATCCTTAGTTTATAATTCCTAGACCATGTCCTCATTTACAGGTTCAAAGAGAGTTCTGCAGCAGTAATTTCTGAGATATCCGTGGCAGCTCTCTGGTTTGACTTGGTGCTAAAGGCCTGACAGCCCCTCCCTGCTCATCCAGCGTCTGATGGTTTGAGCATGAGATCTCTTCAGGTGGACTGCGTTATTGACAACATCATCTTGGCAAAGACAGGAAAAGCAGAGTTGAGCGCTTCCTTGTCCTCTTTGGATTGGCAAACGTCAGCCTCCCGTTGACCAGAATGAGCCCTATTTATTTAGATCTTCAGTTTCTCCCAGTAACATTTTGATGTTTTCCATGTAAAATTCTTGAACTTCTGTCATTAAATTGATTATTGATTCCCCGGTATGTTACTGTTTTTGGTAACATTTTGATGATGGGGTTGCTCTTGGATTATCCATTGCTCTTATAGAGATACAGTTTTATATGTTGGACTTGTACCCTCCAAGCTGGCCAAACCCACTTACTAGTTCTCATAGTTACTTTGTAGACTCCTTAGTGTTCCTCAGCATACTGGGCCACACCGTTTGCAGAGAGGCAGCTCCACGCTCTTGGTCTGTTTGCCCTTTTGTAGAACCTTTGTAGAACCTGTACTCTGATGGTCAGGAGGGGTGCTGAGAACTAACATCTCGCTTGTAATTTCTAGGGTATTTAGGGGAATGTCTTCAGCCTTTCACGTTAAGTGTTACAGTAGCTGTAAGATTTTGTAGATTCCCTTACCCAGCTGAGAAAGTTTCTAGTTTAAGTTTGGTCATAAATTTATATTTGTCAAATAGTTCTTGACGGTTCAAGATTTGTCAAATGGTTCAAACCGTTCTTAGATAGCTTCACTTATGAACTGTGCGACGTAAGGAAGAAGAAAGCGATACTGGACAAGCGTATTTGGGTGCCAGGATGATCCTGTGGCTTTTACGCTCTCTCTTCTACTAATAAGGTTTTACGTTAGTTGATTTTCAGATGTGAAACCAACCTTGCCTTTTTGGAAATGATCCTATTTGGACATGGTGTTTAATCCTGTCTATATGTTGGTGGACATGGCTTGGGATCTCCATGTCTGTGCTTTTACTGGAAATCCTGCTCTGCAGGGGTTTTTGGTTTGCTTGCTTGCTTTTATTTAGGCTTGTTTTAATGATGTCGTTGTTTGGCTTTTCTAGTCAGTAAAACTGGCCTCACAGAACGAGATGGGAAATGGTCCTTCCTGGTCTCTGACAGTGCTTGTATCAGTTCAGTTCAGTCGCTCAGTTGTGTCTGAGTCTTTGTGACCATTAGGGTATTTAGGGGAATGTCTTCAGCCTTTCACGTTAAGTGTTACAGTAGCTGTAAGATTTTGTAGATTCCCTTACCCAGCTGAGAAAGTTTCTAGTTTAAGTTTGGTCATAAATTTATATTTGTCAAATAGTTCTTGACGGTTCAAGATTTGTCAAATGGTTCAAACCGTTCTTAGATAGCTTCACTTATGAACTGTGCGACGTAAGGAAGAAGAAAGCGATACTGGACAAGCGTATTTGGGTGCCAGGATGATCCTGTGGCTTTTACGCTCTCTCTTCTACTAATAAGGTTTTACGTTAGTTGATTTTCAGATGTGAAACCAACCTTGCCTTTTTGGAAATGATCCTATTTGGACATGGTGTTTAATCCTGTCTATATGTTGGTGGACATGGCTTGGGATCTCCATGTCTGTGCTTTTACTGGAAATCCTGCTCTGCAGGGGTTTTTGGTTTGCTTGCTTGCTTTTATTTAGGCTTGTTTTAATGATGTCGTTGTTTGGCTTTTCTAGTCAGTAAAACTGGCCTCACAGAACGAGATGGGAAATGGTCCTTCCTGGTCTCTGACAGTGCTTGTATCAGTTCAGTTCAGTCGCTCAGTTGTGTCTGAGTCTTTGTGACCACATGAATCGCAGCACGCCAAGCCTCCCTGTCCATCACCAACTCCCAGAGTTCACTCAGACTCACGTCCATCGAGTCCGTGATGCCATCCAGCCATCTCATCCTCGGTCGTCCCCTTCTCCTCCTGCCCCCAATCCTTCCCAGCATCAGAGTCTTTTCCAGTGAGTCAACTCTTTGCGTGAGGTGGCCAAAATACTGGAGTTTCAGCGTTAACATCATTCCTTCCAAAGAAATCCCAGGGCTGATCTCCTTCAGAATGGACTGGTTGGATCTCCTTGCAGTCCAAGGGACTCTCAAGAGTCTCCTCCAATACCACAGTTCAAAACACATGAATTCTTTGGTGCTCAGCTTTCATTATAATCCAACTCTTGCATCCATACATGACTACTGGAAAAACCATAGCCTTGACTAGACAGACCTTTATTGGCAAAGTAATGTCTCTGCTTTTGAATATGCTATCTAGGTTGGTCATAACTTTCCTTCCAAGGAGTAAGCATCTTTTAATTTCATGGCTGCAGTCACCATCTGCAGTGATTTTGGAGCCCCCCAAAATAAAGTCTGACAGTTTCCACTGTTCCCCATCTATTTCCCATGAAGTGATCGGACCGGATGCCATGATCTTTGCTTGTATTGTACTGCCTTTTTCTTCAGTATGTATTTTGTCCAGTTCATAAGTGAAGCTATTATCTGAGCCAGTGCTTTTCTTTGTGGGAAGACTTCAAATTACTAAGTAATTTATGGACTTGTAAGCCTGTATAGATCCTCTGTTCGTTCTGGGGTCCACCGTGATGGTTCATATTTTCCTAGGCATGTCTCCCTCTCGTCGGAGTTGGCTGGTTTGTTGGCATAGTGTTGCTCTTATATACTATTTCATTGTAGTCCTTAAAATCTCTGTCACGTAGTGATGTCCCTGTTTCATTTCTGTTACTGGTAAATTGTATGCTCTCTTCCTTATTTATTTATTTATTTTTTCCAGTCAGTCTAGCTAATGATGTATCAGTTTGTTGTTCTTTTGAAAGAACCAACTTTCAGTTTTATTATTTTTCTCAGTGGTTGTGTTACACTGTTGCATTGATTTCTCCTCAGATCTTCATTATTTACTACCATCTGCTTGTTCGGGGCTTAATTTACTCTTCTGTTCCTGTTTTCCAACATGGAAAGCTTATTTTTTTTTTAAGCTTCTTGTTTTCTGAATAGGTGTGTAAAGCTATAAAATTGACTCTTAAGTGCTGCTTTGACTGCATCCCATAGATTTTTGATGCATTTTCATTTTCATTTACTTCCAAATGCTTTCTAATTTCCCTTGTGCTTTTTTTCTTTGACCAGTGGGACATATTTAGAAGTGTGTTGTTTGATGTCAAGTTTGGGAAATTTTTCAGAATTGAAATTTAGCTCCTTGTGGTCAGTGAACAAGCTTCTTCTGTCTTTAGCTTTCGATAGCATGATGTGTCTAGGTAGGATTCTTTGCATGTCTTGAGCCCTTTCCGGTTTTCTGGCACTCGTTTTGGGGCTGGAATGTGGTCTGTGGTAGTGAATGTTCTATGTGCACCTGGAAAGAGTGAGCATTCTGGTGCAGCCTGTTCTGTGCATGTCGGGTGGGGCGAGTTGGAGGACAGCATCCAGTTTTCTATATCATTCCTTATTTTCTTTCTGTTCTATTCTTGATAATAGGATATTGAAATCTTCATCTATAAACATAGGCTTGTCTATTCAGCCTTTCGTTTCAGGTTTGGCTTCATATATTGGGGCTCCTAGGTACACGCGTACAGTGATAGTCATCATCCCCTCCTGATACGCTGACCTTTTATCATCAGGAAGCGTTCCTCTCTCTCTCTAATAACATTTCTTGACTGAGAGTCTGTTTCGTCTAATATGAATATAATCCCTCTCAAGGGGCTACCTGTCCTCGTGTTCTTTTGCCTTATCTTCTCCTTTGAGTCTGAAGTTGAATCTGGCACAGCGTGCAGCTGCTTTGCTAAGCCTGCCCTGCCGCCCTCTGCTCTCCGCTGGAGCGCTCGCTGCCGTGATACTTCAAGCCAGTGCAGTGGCTTTCATTTGTCAGTTTCCCAGTTGTTTCTGCTTCTCTTGTTGTTCCTGTTTCTCCTTTACTGCCCTTTATCTCGGGCTGTGTTGGGTCTTTGCTGCTGCACAGCCTCCTCTGTTGCTGGGAGTGGGGACTGCTCTAGTGGCCGTGCCTGAGCTGCTCCCTGCGGTGGCTTCTCGTCTCGGAGCATGGGCTCGAGGGCGTGCAGGCTTCACTCGTGCTGGTGCTGGGGCTTAGTTGTTCTGTAGTGTGCGGGATCTTCCTGGATCAGAGATCCAAACCATTTCTGCTGGTTTGGCAGACAGATTCTTTACCCCTCAGCCACCAGGGAAGGTCCCTGTTTTCTTTTATGTTAAACATTTTTTCCTTTGTCATATTAATTTCTGTGACTTCTAAAACGTCTTTATTTTCTTAGTGATTGCTCAAAGGATTATAATACACATTTTAACGTATCACAGTCTGCTGCTGGTGCTAAGTCACTTCAGTCATCTCCGACTCTGTGATCCCATAGATGGCAGCCCACCAGGCCTCCCCGTTTCTGGGATTCTCCAGGCAAGAACACTGGAGTGGGCTGCCATTTCCTTCTCCAATGCATGAAAGTGAAAAGGGAAAGTGAAGTCATTCAGTCGTGTCCGACTCTTCACGACCCCATGGACTGCAGCCTACCAGCCTCCTCCGTCCATGGGATTTTCCAGGCAAGAGTACTGGAGTGGGTTGCCGTTGCCTTCCCCATATCACAGTCTGCTTCTGGTTAATATAACCTTGAAAGTGAAAGTTGCTCAGTCATGTCCAACTTTTTGCAATCCATGGAATTCTCCAGGCCAGATTGCTGGAGTGTACAGTTGTTCCCTTCTCCAGGGGATCTTCCCAACCCAGTGATCAAACCTAGGTCTCTTCCGCATTGTGAGTAGATGCTTTACCAGGGAAGCCCAAGAAGACTGGAGTGGGAAGCCTATCCCTTCTCCAGCGGATCTTCCTGACCCAGGAATCGAACCAGGGTCTGCTGCATTGCAGGCGGATTCTTTACCAACTGAGCTATCAGGGGAGCTCCCTTTTCTCCCCCTTCCTTTGTGCTGTTTTAGTTATACACATCGTATCTAATGTGTTCGGTGTGCACAGTGTTGGCTTTATATAATTTTGCTCCATTAATAAGTTGAGCAGGAGAGCAGCCTGTATTCCACCAGTCTTTATATTCCGCTACATACTTACTCTTTCCAGTGCTCTTCCTTTCTTCTGCTTTTGCATCACTGTCTGGAATCTTTCTCTTTTAACCTGTGAAACTTCCCGTGGTATTTTTGGTCAGGCAGCTCTGCTGGCGGTGTATTTTCTCAGTATCATTATTTGGAATGTTTTTATTTTGCCTTCATTTTTGAAGGATAGTTTAGCTGGATACAGAATTGCTGGTTTTCTTCTGGTGCTTTGAATATATCTTTCTCCTGCTTTCTACATTCCATGGTTTCTGATGAAAAGCCAACAATTCAGCGTATTGTTGTTGCCCTAAACTCATCAGCTTCTTATTTTCCTGCTGGTTTCAAGATTTTCTCTGGCCTTAGCTTCCAAAACTTTTAACAGCTTATTCTCTAACTTAAGGATTTCCTTTTATTTATATTGGTTGGGCTTCATTGAACTTCTTGAATCTGTAAACAGTCACTTTCATATTTGAAACATTTTCAGCCATTACTTCTTAAAATATCTTTTTTCTGCTTTTCCTCTTTTTACGTCCTCTTCATTACATATGCCCTTTTAATATTTTTTTCCTCTCTGTTCTTCACTTTGGGCAAAGTCTGTCAGTCTCTCAGGTTCACTGATTCTTCTCCCTCCTCATCTGCTGTTTAGTCCATCTAGTGGATTTTTTATTTCAGTTACTATATTTTTCAACTCTGGAATTTTTGTTCTATTTTTGTAGGGTCTATTTCTTCCTATTCGAATCATTGTCATATTTTCCTTGAGTTCTTTAAACATTGTTCTCTTTAGAGGTGGTTGTGTGTGTGTGTGTGTGTTTTCAGGTTTTAAAATATATATATATATAAGAATTGATCTGAAGTCTTTTTCTGCTAAACCCAAATCTTGGTTAAACTGAGAGATGGTTTTTATTGTTTGATTTTCTGAGTATGACTCACACTTTCCTGGTGTTCTGTGTATTTCAGCATTCTAATTTTTTCCTGGGTTTTTGCTTTCATTTTGCAGGGCTGGGTTTGTGTGTATTAAGTCCACTGTGAACATAATCTGAGGAATCCTGCTGCCTTGTGTTGTGTGGCCATGCATTCCTTTGCTCGGCTCCTTCCACCCCAGCTCTTACCTGGATTATCCTCTTGACTTTCCAGAGGTCACTGCTGTGTCTGTGTAGTTTGTGGTCAGGCTGTGGTCAGAGGTTGTGGTCAGACACCTTGAGCCCAGGAGGCTTTACCTCCACTTTGGGTTTGGGTCGGGAGTGCAGTCAAAATGCAGATGACTTGCGACACTGCCCGGTTTGCCCTTCGCTAGCCGCCTGGAGTGTCCGTTGTGTGCAGGGCCTGTGTCTGTTCATCACACCCGTCAAGGCCCGTCTCGTTTCCAGGCCCTCCCTTTAAATTTCTGCCTGTTCCTCCACTGTCAGCCACTACTGGGGCCTCAGCCTTTGGCCAGGAGACCTGCAGCCTTTTCCTGGAGTGGGTTTTCTAACCTCTGCTCCCAGTCAAGTTAGTCTCGTCGGTCCCTTGACAGCTAAACTGCAGACTTTTCCAGGCCAGCTCCATGGCGGCGGAGGGGCTGATGTGTCGGAGCTGGCAGCAGGGTCCCCGCCCTCCACTCTTACACAGACTTCCGCTGATTTTCATGAGTGTACGCTTGTCAATCTGTCAGTCGCCTCTGTTGGATTTCTAGGCCCAGAAGTAGTTGTTTTTCAACTTTGCCAAGTTTTGTAGTTGTTTTTTCCATGGAAAGCATTTGTCAACCTCTTCTTTGCTCTTTCTGTGTCTGATTGGATCTGCTAAGACCATGAGACATGATGGACTGACCTTTTAAGACACCTGGTTCTGGGGCACCACTTTCTGGCTCTCCTCCAGCATTGCTCCTTCCTCCCCCTTTATAGTCTCTGCTGGATTGTTTGTGCCATTTTGTAAATGTTTGAATGTCTCAGGGCCTAGTCCTCAAACTTTTTTTTTTTTCTCTCTCTCCACACTTAACTCCCTTCATGATCGGATTTAATGACTTTTAATTCCTACAAATTCCAAATTTCTATCTTGAGCTCACATTCCAGATGTGTGAGTTTCATGACCTCTTCCACATCTCCTCTTAATGTGTTTAAAGCTGAATTCTTTTATCCTTTTGTATCCCAGTAAATGTCAGTTTCATCTCCTAGTTACTCAGGCCAGATATCCTGGTTAGCCTTCTTTCTTCGTTTTTCTCTCCTTTTCTTGTATTCCATCCATCAGGAAATCTTACCAGCGCTCCATTAAAATAGACCCCAAATCCAGCCACTTCTCACCATTTCTTCCACATCATCAGCCTAGTCCAGATCACACCTCCTCCCACTATTAGCACAGCCGCCTTGCCATACTTCTTAATTCCATGGAGTAGCTGGAGTTGTGGAAATGCAAGGCAGACATCATTCTTCTGCCCAGAACCTTCCATGGCTCCCATCTTATTGAGAGCAAACCCTGAATACAGCTTGCCTGTAAGGCACTAAACTTACCTCTCTCGCCACCCCCAGCCTTCCTGGTCTGGTCCTTCCCTCCTTCCCCTGCTCCCTCCACTCAGGTTCCCCTGGCCTTCCTCCTGCTGCCGTCACACTGCGGGTTCTCCCCTGCCCCTCGGGGACTGTGTCCACCACTCTCTCTGGCTGGCCATTCTTCTAGGTGTCCACAGACCACCTCCTCCTGACCAGCCTCTCTGCCATTACCCTGTCGTCATCTGTGGTTTTTCTCTTCTCCGCAATTAAGTGTATTTAATGTATTTCACATTTATTAATTTGTCTGACTCCATTCACTTGAGTTTAACCCTCAGTATAGAAATAAATACTGTTTTTGTTTCCTCCTGTATCCTCAGAAAAAGCAGAAACCCAACATGTTGCAGGGACTTCATACATCTTGGTGGAATGGGTGGGTGGGTTGACGCTGGTTAACAGGACTGGATTTTACAGTCCTTCTGCTTCAAGGGCCTACAGCCAGACTGTCAGGGTCTCACGATCAGAACCTCTGCTTGGCAGATTGCAGAGCTGGTTTATCAGGCTGAGTCTGCAAACGTTGACTCCACTTACCCCTTCCATGATCGTCCAAAGGCTGTTGGGGTTCTGCGTAGAAATGCTATTTGTAAGTGCCCCTCTGCGCTAAACAGTCTCCCCTAGATGGGGTTCAGAGGAAACAGAAAGGGGTGTGGGAGTTCTCTGGCAGTCCAGTGGTTAAGATTCTGTGCTTACAGTGCGAGGGATATGGGTTCAATTCCTGGTCAGGGAACTAAGATCCTACATGCCCTTTGGTGCAGCCAGAAAAGAGAAAAATTTATGAAAGGGGCAATTTCTTTCAGCCCTCTGCACCCCTGGTACAGCTCGCATGGTCTCTAATGCTCACGTTACGGTGGGAGAGGTGAGCACGGGTCCTCGCGTTCTGGTGAGAGAGGTGAGCACGGGTCCAGTTCTGCACTGTGGGGGCCATTCAGGGTGGCTTCCATGGCATCGCCATGCAGGAGCTGAGGTGTGGGTTTCCGGCCAGAGCGGTTGCATTCTGGCTCCTAAATGGTTTGTCTGCCCTTGGTCTGAGTCTGTGCGCACGTGTATTGGTGCCGAGTCTCAAGTCTCTTGTAGGCTGTAGAGCAGTTGTGTTTTCTCCAGAGAGGGTGGTGGTGTTTCTCTGGTGGGTGTACTCGTCCCTGTTAGCGGAGCACCTAGGGGGTTTTCTACACAAAGCTGTCCTCTCTGTGACTCAGCTTACCCCGGAGGGCATCCGTGAAGTGAAGTCTGTCACCGATCTTAGGTTTACTAAGTGCTTTGTGGGCACCTGGTATATTCTTATTTAACTTAATTTTGGCAAGTTTTGGCATTTAGGCTTGGCTTTCTTTGTGGAACATGTAGATTTAGAAGTGAATACTTGGGGAGAGTTCTTATAATTGAGGATATAGGAGGCTTGCCTGTAGGACTGTAGTTTCTAACTTTGCTGTTTTGTTAGGAAAAGGAACATTCTCAAAGTCAGAAATCGTAGTTTATCTGTTCTCACTTCCTGAACAATTTCATCTTTGTCTCCATCCATTTAATAAAACCAGACAGTAAAGCATTCTGATTCAGAACAGGAATTTCTTTATTATTTCTTTAGGCTCTCTATTTTGCATCTTTGCTCTGTGTTGTCAGTGAAAAATAACAAATGCTTTTTTTTCTATTTTGAGGTATCAATACCTCAGACTAATACAGATGTTATGAAATATGTTTTAATAGTTCTTCGGTTGTAGCAGCTGTGTGGGAATAGTTCTGATTCACTCTTGTTTATACAACACACATATATAGATTGGATTCAGTTTGTGGTTTTTGTCACGATGCAAGAAGCAAGTGGTTACATTGGTACCAGATACCATCCTACTCTTATTCAGAACAAAATGCCAGAAGTGTGACTTAACTGGTGAAATTTCTAAGTGGCTTACTCTAAAAAATTTGAATCCGTTTTCACTTGTGTAAGTCATAGAAAAAGTGGATGGCTGGGGTGAGTGTTATGACTCTTAGCAAAGAGGGTCCGTGTACTGCGTGTGCGTGTACAGTTGCTGTCCGCCGGCTGAGAAGTGAGACTGTAACAGTGGCTATGGTGTCACCTCCAGTATCTGGTCTTCTCGTCGGGAGGGAAGGTGGGAGTAAGGATGGCACATTCTGTGCATTTTTCATGGGGCAGATGGAAATCCACATTTGCTGATAACTTCAATCATAACATGTTTGTGTTTGTTAGAAATTTAACTTAGCATTTAACACTCTGCAAAAACATGGCCATCAAAAATTTTTATCCATCAAAATTTTTATTGTTACATTCTACCAGCCTGCTTCAAGAATAAGTTAATGAATACATGTAACAGCAGAATTCAGTCAGTCACTACTGAAGGAATCGGGACTGACTCTGTGAATGTGGGTAACGGGTGGTGGCAGAGCGGGGCTCTGGCCTGGCTCCGAGGGGTGGGGTGTGTGCCTTTTCCAGGCACCTGGACTTCCCCCCCACCTGCTCTCTGTTTGCCCCCGCCACTCTCTTGGGTCGTCTGCCGAGTTATTTCTTGGCGTTTGTTTCTCAGCTGGCACCATGGTGCTGGTTTCTTACCACGGCTTGCTTCCTTGGGTCCTCGTGCCAGCAGCGTCGCGTAGTGTTCTGTCTGTCTCACTTCACTGGGCACGGTGGCATTTACATTCACTTGTGTCCCACAAGTCCATGCGTGTGGGGCTTTGTTGTGGGCAGCAGTTCAAAGTGTGGACAGACCTCGTTTCGTTCATACGCTTTCCTGTTGATGGACACTTGCGTCAGCTGTTCTGTTAGGATGAAGCTGCTGTGTCCATTCTCCTACAGGTCTGTCCATGGACATATGGTCCCGCTTCTCTCGGGTATGTGTGTAGGAGCAGAATTGCTGAGGTAGGTATATGTTTAAGGAGCTGTTACACAATTTTCCACACTCACCAATGTTGACCTGAAGCAAATAGCCAGGTATTTCTCTAGCAAAGATGATTTATCCAGGATCAGCAGAGAATTAAAATTCAGGTCTCATCTGTGGCAGCCACTTGTAAGTCTGGACCTCGACGGAAGGAGCAGCTTTTAAAGAGGAGACAAGGGAGGGGGCGGGCCTGGTAAACAGAGTGTCTGCTCCTTATTGGCCAATTCCTGGCGGGAAGAAGGAGCGTCTTTTCCACTCGGCTCTGCTATGGATGCAGGGGTGAGAGCTCCCCCTGCTGGTCGCCCAGCTCTGTTTAAGTGGATTTTCTGTGCATTAGCATTATGCTTGAATGAACAAAGCAAAGGTTCTTAGGGAACTGACTGGCAAGGGGCATCAGCTAGCCTCCTGCCTGGGGTGAGACTTTCTAGCCCAGTGAGACTTTGGGCTGCACAGGTATATGCCTTTGTTGAGGTCAGCTGGATAGTATTTAGAACGATGGTATACTCTGACTATAGTTTACTGTACTAGACTATGACCATCACTCTAATGGCAGAAAGTGAAAAGGAACTGAAGAGCCTCTTGATGAGAGTGAAGGAGGAGAATGGAAGAGCCAGCTTAAAACTAAATATTAAAAAACTAAGACCATGGCACCCAGCCCCATTACTCCGTGCACTTTCTGTGCACCAGCATGTATGAATGAATCTTGACTTTTTTTCTCAACATGTTTTAATTACAGAAATTTTAAACATATGAGTTGAAAATATTTTACAGTGAGCATTCATAGGCCCACTGCAGACTGTTCCCTGAGCATTCTGCTTGTCATCCTGCCATCTATCCATCAGCACATCTTAAGTGTCCATCAGAACACTCCCCATTAATAAACTTCATTTAGCATGCAGTTGGTTAACTTGTATTCCATACAGTCTTAAAGACTATACTATAAACACTTAAATAGAACTGTTGTTGTTCAGTTGCCCAGTCGTGTCTGATTCTCTCTGACCCCATGGACTGCAGCATGCCAGGCCTCTCTGTCCCTCACCCTCTCCTGAAGTTTGCCCAAGTTCATGTTCAGTGCATTGGTGATACTATCCACCCATCTCATCCTCTGACGCCCTTTTCTCCATCTGCCCTCAAATCTCTCCCAGCGCCAGGGACTTTTCCAGTGAGTCAGCTGTTCACATCAGATGATGAAAATACTGGAGTTTCAACTTCAGCATCAATCCTTCCAAGGAGTATTCAGGGTTGATTTCCCTTAAGATTGATTGGTTTGATCTCCTTTCTGTCCAAGGGACTCTCAGGAGTCTTCTCCAGCACCATAGTTCAAAGGTATCAATTCTTTGGTGCCTTGACTATACAGGCCTTTGTCGGCAATGTCTGCTTTTCATCATACTTCCTAGGTTTGTCATAGCTTTCCTGCCAAGAAGCAACTATCTTCTGATCTCATGGCTGCAGTCACTATCCTTAGTGATTTGAGAGCCCAAGAAGAGGAAATATATCACTACTTCCACCTTTTCCCCCTCTGTTTGCATGAAATAATGGGGCTGGATGCCATGGTCTTAGTTTTTTAATATTTAGTTTTAAGCTGGCTCTTTCACTCTCCTCCTTCACCTTCATCAAGAGGCTCTTTAGTTCCTTTTCACTTTCTGCCATTAGAGTGATGGTCATAGTCTAGTACAGTAAACTATAGTCAGAGTATACCATCGTTCTAAATACTATCCAGCTGACCTCAACAAAGGCATATACCTGTGCAGCCCAAAGTCTCACTGGGCTAGAAAGTCTCACCCCAGGCAGGAGGCTAGCTGATGCCCCTTGCTAGTCAGTTCCCTAAGAACCTTTGTTTTGTTCAGTAATAGCGGTGGGGGTGGGATGGGGAGGGGGTTGGCTTGATCAAGAATTTTCATTTAAATAGAATCATACAGTGAGCAGTCTTGCAGGAAGGTTTTTCTCATTGAGTGTAAGGTTTTGAGACTCACCCGTGTGTGTGTGTCACTAGCTGATTTCTTTTTGCTGAGCCTATTGTACCTACTCGTTTGTCCAGTGACTTGGAAACGTGGACTATTTCTAGTTTGGGTCCATTATGAACACAGTTTCTATAAATAGTTTTGTACAAGTCTTTTTGTAGATGTGTGTTTTCATTCCTTTTGGGTAAGTAATGATTGAAAATTGCTGCATCATAGGGTGGTTATTTGTTTAGTTTTATAAAATGCTGACAGACCTTTTACCAAAATGGGTGTGCCACTTTAAAATCCTGCCGACAATGTGTGTGTGAATCTTCCAGTTGTGCCTTCTTGGTGTTTTTTTCTTTTTAGCCATTTTAATGGGTATTAGTGGTATGGCATTGTCTATTTGCATTTCCTTAGGAACCATGAGGGTTCATCCCTTCTTAATGTGTTTTACTGGCCATTCAGGTATCTTCTTTTGGGAATGTATGCTTAAATCTTTTGCCCACTTTTACATTTTGGTCTTTTCATTGTTGAATGCAAGCAATTCTTTCGTAGTTTTAGGGACCAGTCCTTGGAGATATTTTTTCTGGATATTATCTCCCAATCTGTGGCTTTGTTTATACATTTTCTCAACATTGTTTTCTGATGAACTCTGGCTTACCAATTTTCTAACATGGTTATTGTGTGACTCAAAACACCTTTGCTTCCCTCCGAGTCACAAAGATGATGTGCTCCTTTTGCTATGAAAGCTTCATAGAGAGACGTCCCTGGCGGTCCAGCGGCTAAGACTTCCGCACTTCTAATGCAGGGGGTGTAGGTTCCCTCTCTGTTCTGGGAACTAGGGTTCCACATGCCGCAGGCAGTCGGAGAACCTCTGTTTTCTTTCTGTCTTGTGCAACGCTCAGCCCATCCCAGCTCATTGCTGGGCCCTGATTGCTGTGTGCTCTTTCGGAATGACCTTTTTTGATTAATTCTGCTGCTCTGCAAACTGTCAGAGGACTTTGCTGTGTTAAGGTTTGGTTTTACTTCCTTCACATTTTGATTTTGTAGATTGAGTTTTAGAAAGAAATCCTAACAAAAAGAACCTCTGTCTGCAGTTCTGTGCTTTTATGAAGAGTTTGTTTGATAAAAAATTTTTGCATTGACATTCTGTACTAGAAGTGGATACTTGGTATATTAACACTTTAAGAAAGACAGTCCGTCGATACTGGCTATCAGAACCAGTTGTGCGGTGGATTTCAAGAGGAAGGGACAAAACCCAAAGAAAGTTCTTGGTGCACTGTCTTGTGATCAGGTGTTCGTCACCACTGAAGTGCTCTGAAATAGCATCGAGCTTCTAGTAAAGTCTCGTTGAATGCAGGTGATGTGCCTTCTTGTGGGAGATGATTTCAGCCAGAGAAGGAATAAACAACGCTTTACGTTTAAGCCGTCAGAGGGGGACTGTGTCGCGGTGCGGTGTGGAGTTGGTGTGAGGGGCCCGAGGCGGCGGTGGCCTGACTGACACTGTGCGTCTCGCGCCCAGCGCGGCCCGTCTCTGTACCCGTCACCGCGCCCACGCGAGAGTTGGTGGAGCCACGCGAGAGTTGGTGGAGCCACGCGAGAGTTGGTGGAGCCACGCGAGAGTTGGTGGAGCCACGCGAGAGTTGGTGGAGCCACGCGAGAGTTGGTGGAGCCACGCGAGATTGCGCCCTGAGCGCCTGGTTCCGCAGAGTTAGAGCCGCACATGCGCGCTCCGGCCCCGCGCCTTCTGTTCGCTGCTGTGGCGCGCGGGAGCCTTCCGGGCTTTGAATAGTTGAAGGAAACCAAAAGCGTCATGTTTAGGGGACGGTGGAAATGATAAGCCCCGGCCTTGGTGCCCATGAGTGGGGCGTGTCGTCTCGGCTGCAGTGGCGGGGCGCCGCGGTTGGACGCCCGCTCGGCCCCTCGCAAAGCCCCGGTCTCCTGGCTGTGGGCCTTGCCCCCTCCGGCCGGTCCGAGCAGCGCTGGCCGCCGTGCTCACGGCGCTGCCCAGGCCCTGGGGCACCGGCTGGGGGTCCCGTGGACCTTGATGGTCCTGGAGGGAGCACCCGCGACGCGGACGGCGGCGGCCCGCCCTTCCTGATGAGACCCCGCGGCAGCTTGAGGGGAACGGGCTCCCTGGTTCTCCCCCGTGCTTCTGGGGTAGAAATTGATAAAGAAAATACTAAACATAGTTCGCTTTTACAAGGTAATCTCTTTAGTCCCTTGTATTTGAAAGTTTTAAGTTATTGCTGCCGTGAAATTGATTTGCGTGGAATTTTCCAGAAATACATGTTTTGAATGGAAATCCTTAGGCCCTTAAACACAACTCTTAACTAGCAAAGGAGTGAGAGAAAAGCCACTTCGAAAGCTCCCTGCCCTGCCGTGCAGACCCCGTGGGTCCACCGAGCAGGCCTGAGCCTGGAGTGATTTGGGGTGGGGGGTCATCTGCTGGGTCTAAAGTCTACCTTCTGCTCAAACACGGCCTTTCTTCACCCTTCATCCTTGTTGCACAGAAGCAGTAACGTGTATTTAACCTCAGGCTTTTCTGTAGTTGTTATTCAGCTGCTCAGTCGTGTCCGAGTCTTTGCGACCCCTTAGACGGCGGCAAGCCAGGCTCCCCTGTCCACTGCTGGCTCCCAGAGCTTGCTCAAACCCATATCCGTCCAGTCAGTGATGTCATCCAGCCATCTCATCCTCTGTCGTCCCCTTCTCCTGCCCTCAATCTTTCCCAGCACCAGGGTCTCTCCAGTGAGTCAGCTGTTTGTGTTACGTGGCCAAAGGTTCTGAAGCTTTTGGGCTTTGATTCTCTGCTGTACTCCAGGTAGATACACTGGAGGGTTG